>JBBDGP010005966.1:5000-34513 GCA_037952835.1 Lithobates septentrionalis | reverse complement strand
TCTCTCTCTCCCCCCTCTCGTTTTCTCTCTCTCTCCCCGCTCTTTCTCTCTCTCTCTCTTTCTCTCTCTCCCCCCGCTCGTTTTCTCTCTCTCTCCCCCCTCTCGTTTTCTCTCTCTCCCCCTCTCGTTTTCTCTCTCCCCCTCTCGTTTTCTCTCTCTCCCCCTCTCGTTTTCTCTCTCTCCCCCCTCTCGTTTTTCTCTCTCCCCCCTCTCGTTTTTCTCTCTCTCCCCCCTCTCGTTTTTTCTCTCTCCCCCTCTCGTTTTCTCTCCCTCCCCCTCTCGTTTTCTCTCTCCCCCTCTCGTTTTCTCTCTCCCTTCCTTTTCTCTCCCCCCTCTCGTTTTTCTCTCTCTCCCCCCTCTCGTTTTCTCTTCCCCCTCTCGTTTTCTCTCTCTCCCCCTCTCTTTTCTCTCTCCCCCCTCTCGTTTTCTCTCTCTCCCCCCTCTCGTTTTCTCTCTCCCCCTCTCGTTTTCTCTCTCTCCCCCCTCTCGTTTCCTCTCTCTCCCCCCTCTCGTTTCTCTCTCTCCCCCTCTCGTTTCTCTCTCTCCCCCTCTGTTTTCTCTCTCTCCCCCCCTCTCGTTTTCTCTCTCTCCCCCTCTCTCGTTTTCTCTCTCCCCCCTCTCGTTTTCTCTCTCTCCCTCTCGTTTTCTCTCTCCTCTCTCTCTCTCTCTCTCTTCCCTCTCGTTTTCTCTCTCTCTCTCCTCTCTCTCTCTTTCTCTCTCTCTCTCTTCTCTCTCGTTTTCTCTCTCTCTCTCTCTCTCTCTCTCTCTCGTTTTCTCTCTCTCTCTCTCTCTCTCTCTCTCGTTTTCTCTCTCTCTCTCTCTCTCTCTCTCGTTTTTCTCTCTCTCTCTCTCGTTTTCTCTCTCTCTCTCTCTTTTCTCTCTCTCTCTCGTTTTCTCTCTCTCTCTCCGTTTTCTCTCTCTCTCTCTCTCTCGTTTTCTCTCTCTCTCTCTCGTTTTCTCTCTCACCCCTCTCGTTTTCTCTCTCTCTCTCTGTCCCCCGCTCTTTCTCTCTCTCTCCCCCCCGCTCTTTCTCTCTCTCTCCCCCCGCTCTTTCTCTCTCTCTCCCCCCGCTCTTTCTCTCTCTCTCCCCCCCGCTCTTTCTCTCTCTCTCCCCCCCGCTCTTTCTCTCTCTCTCCCCCCCGCTCTTTCTCTCTCTCTCCCCCCCGCTCTTTCTCTCTCTCTCTCTCCCCCCCGCTCTTTCTCTCTCTCTCTCCCCCGCTCTTTCTCTCTCTCCCCCCCGCTCTTTCTCTCTCTCTCTCTCCCCCCCCGCTCTCTCTCTCTCTCCCCCGCTCTTTCTCTCTCCCCCGCTCTTCTCTCTCTCTCCCCCCCCGCTCTTTCTCTCTCTCTCTCCCCCCGCTCTTTCTCTCTCTCTGTCTCTCTCCCCCCCGCTCTTTCTCTCTCCCCCCCCACTCTTTCTCTCTCTCTCTCTCCCCGCTCTTTCTCTCTCTCTCTCTCCCCGCTCTTTCTCTCTCTCTCTCTCCCTGCTCTTTCTCTCTCTCTCTCCTCCCGCTCTTTCTCTCTCTCTCTCTCCCCGCTCTTTCTCTCCTGTCTCTCTCTCCCCCCGCTCTTTCTCTCTCTCTCTCTCCCCGCTCTTTCTCTCTTTCCCCCCGCTCTTCTCTCTCTTTCCCCCCGCTCTTTCTCTCTTTCCCCCCGCGCTCTCTCTCTCTCTCTCCCCCCCCCCCCCGCTCTCTCTCTCTCTCTTCCCCCTGACACTTTCTCTTCCCCCCCTCTTGCTCTTGCTCTTTTCTCTCACTCTCTGTAGCATGTAACAGCCAGTCGCAGTGGTCACATATTTGGCTGATCTTTCCTCCTCCCTGGCATCTGAATTTTGAAGTGCCACCAGGGATAGAAGGAGAGGGTTAATTGGTTGTCCATATTGGGCAGTAAGCTTCTCCTGCTTTTTATTAATTCATCTGCAGATTTGTAAAATGGAGAACATTTGTTATGGGGGAATCCTTTTTTTTTTTAATTTATTTTTTCATATGTTATGTACATAGACGATTTTTTTTCTTGTGTGCTTTAGTCTGTTGTACAAACCCACGATAATATTTTTTAGACACTGCTAGTTTTAGCTATGCATACTTTCAGTATTGGAGTGGAGTTTGGCAGCTCTAGTTCTTGGTCTGGGCATGCGTTCCAACAATTCTTATTCATATGTCCTACAGGCGCTAAGCAGCCACGCGGCTTTCAAAAGAATAGAGGAGACTGTGACTGAGGAGGGTGAAGTGGAAGAGATGGACACCTTAGACCCGCAGACCGGCCTGTTCTATAGATCAGCCTTGGCCCAAAAGCACCATAAACAGATTCACCTGCACCAGGAGGGGGCGCACCTCCAGGTGAAGACTGTTCAGTCCCTGCAGACCAAGCAGAAGCAGATCATTCAGCTACAGTCAGAGGCTTTCCAGCACAAAATCCAGCAAACAGCCCAGCTGTCCTTCAGGCAGCAGAGATTGACGCCCGCCCAACAGGAACAGGTCCAGCAGCATGCACAGCGCCACATGCTGGTCAAGGAAAGGCACATCCCTGCGCTGGTGTCTCAGCCGCAACAGACAGTGGTGCAGGTTTTGGCTGTGAAAACTACCCAGCAGCTGCCAAAGCTCCAGCAGGTACCGGGCCAGCAGAAGATCTACATGCAGTCTCCGCTGTCCCAGACTCCGGTGCAGCTGCCTGTCACGTCTGAAAAACAGATGACCAGTCAGGTAACATTCTGCCGTGTACGTCAGGGTGTTCATATTTTAATTATCTACATGTCTTTGAATAATACTTTGCTTTTTAAAAAAAAAAAAAATGTATCACTTGTTTTACAACTGACAACTTTGGACACAAATGTCATGTTCTGCAGTAACAGAATTGTTTGCCGATTGTGAAAGTTCATTTCTTTTTGGAGTTTTGCCCCTCCAATCTTCAGCAATCAATCCTGAAAGCCGACCTGTACACTGTGTGCATTCCAGTGCTTCCTGTTGAGAAGACCACTCGCCCCAGGCCTAATTGGGGACTTGTCCATACTACAATTTCAGTGTTTTTGCATATGCATACACATTCCAGTTTTTTTATTTATTTATTTTTTTGCATTTTGACCCTTGAAAAATCTTTATTTTCATTAGGACAATGTGCATTCTAGAGCTGCATGAGTCTGGATAAAATGAGAATCACAATTTTTTTTTTTGCTTAGAATAAAGATCACAATTCTGAAGAACTTTTTTTTTTTTTTTTTTTTTTTTTTTTTTATTATTTTAAAGATGTACAACCCCTGAACATTTAGGTTATCAAACAAGATGGCAATAAAATAAGACACAAAACTCTGCTTCAATCAAATTTAAAGAAATGTAATGAAAAATAATGTAATGTGTAAAGAAATAGAAAACTACCATTTAAGTTTTATATTGGGTTCCTTTTTTTTTTTTTTTTTTTATAGATCTCCAATGCACTTTTTCCAAAGTTTATAAAATAGAAGTAAAGAAAAAAAATCAGCAAAAAATGAATAATTGGAGAAGGAGAATAAGGAGGCTGATTAGAGTAAATTAAAGTGGATGTAAACCCGAATTTTTTTTTTTTTTGATGTCATAATGTACAGCAGAGATATGCAATTAGCGGACCTCCAGCTGATGCAGAACTACAAGTCCCATGAGGCATAGCAAGACTCTGACAGCCACAGACATGACACCGGGAGGCAGAGGCATGATGGGACTTGTAGTTTTGCAACAGCTGGAGGTCCGCTAATTGTATATCCCTGATGTAGAGTATAAGATTTCCTATCATTTGAGCCCAGTCTTGCCACAAAGAGTTAATCCAGCTCTGAGCAATGCCCTTTTATTGTTCAGTGAGATAAAAGTTGACAAACAGAGAAGAACTTTGTCAAATCCTCCCCCTTGCTGTGAGTGACAGGTGATTTACATATCTCGTGCACTAGCCTAAGACATGCATTATTTTTTAATTCCCACCCCCACTCCTTTCTTCAGCAGCTCTGCAAGGATTGGCTGTTCCACACCTCAGCATGATTTGACATGCTGAAGTCATGTGGTTACTTTCCTGTCTTTTCACTGGATGTTAGAGATCATAGCAGAAGTTCAGTGTTAGAAATACACAGGAGAAAATGCATATTGACAAGGGGAGTGTAGAGGTGGGCGGGGAGTCTACTGACATCACGACTCCACCCACCGAGCTCCAGACAACAGACCCGCCCACAGAATCTGCAGTTTTTCGGCTCTCATAACAGACAGAGGGGAGACATTTGACAGGTAAAGATACATGCAGGAGGCATGTATATCCTTATAGATAACCCCTATGGCACTAGTTTAGAAAGGATGACATTGGGTTTACATCCACTTTAACCACTTGCTGCCCGCCCGCCGTCATATGACGGCGGGATGGTGCAGCTGTTGTTCTGGGCCGCCGTCATATGACGGCACAGCCTTCAAGGCATCACTCGTGTCCCGGTGCGCGTGCCCGGCGGCCGCGATGTCCGCCAGGCACCCGCGATTGCCCGGTAACCGAGCAGGACCGTGGATCTGTGTGTGTAAACACACAGATCCACGTCCTGTCAGATGGGAGGAGACCGATGGTGTGTTCCTTGTACAGAGGAACACCGATCGGTCTCCTCCCCTTGTGAATCCCCTCCCCCCATAGTTAGAATCACTCCCTAGCAACACATTAACCCCTACAGCGCCCCCTCCTGGTTAACCCCTTCATTGCCAGTCACATTTATACAGTAATCAATGCATTTTTATAGCACGGATCGCTGTATAAATGTGAATGGTCCCAAAAATGTGTCAATTTGTCCGATGTGTCCGCCGCAATATCGCAGTCACGATAAAAATCGCAGATCACGGCCATTACTAGTAAAAAAAAAATAATAATAAAATTGCTATAAATCTATCCCCTATTTTGTAGACGCTATAACTTTTGCGCAAACCAATAAATATATGCTTATTGCGATATTTTTTACCAAAAATATGTAGATGAATACGTATCAGCCTAAACTGAGGAAAAAATTTGTTTAAAATAAAAAATTTGGATACTTATTATAGCAAAAAGTAAAAAATATTGTGTTTTTTTTCAAACTTGTCACTCTTGTTTTGTTTATAGCACAAGAAATAAAAACTGCAGGGGTGATCAAATACCACCAAAAGAAAGCTCTATTAGTGGGGAAAAAATGATAAAAATTTCATTTGGGTACAGTGTAGTATGACCACGCAATTGTTATTCAAAGTGCGACAGCGCTGAAAGCTGAAAATTGGCTTGGGCAGGAAGGGGGTGAAAATGCCCAGTATTGAAGTGGTTAAGGGTTAAAAAGGGGTTAAGACAGAGGTACAATTTAATAAAAAACCCGAATTTTTTTTTTTAATTTTATTTTTTGTACTTGACAAGGTTGCTTTAAACTGACTTCATTTGCAGACCAAAGTTCATCCCTTAGACCCCTTTTACACCGTGCGTTAGTGGTAAAGCGCCGCTTGTTTAAGCGGAGCTTTTCTTCCACTAGCGGGGGGGTGCATTTAACCCCTGCTAGCGGCAGTAGAAGGGGTTAAAAACGCCCGTGTTGCGGTGCTTCCGAAACGCGCTGCCCATTCATTGCAATGGGCAGGGGCGTTTCGGGAGCGCTGTAAACCACCCCAAAGATGCTGCTTGCAGAACTTTTTCTAACGTCCCGCAAGTGCACTGCGGCAGCGTTGGTGGTAAAGTGCCGCTCGTTTTAGCTGCGATTTACCGTCGTTGTAGCTGTGCTTTGCGGCCACTAGCAGGGCACTTTTAACCCCCGCTAGTGGCCGAAGGAGGGGTTAAAAGCGTGGCTTTTCAGGCGCATCGGAAGCGCTGCCCATTCATTCCAATGGGCAGGGGGCGGCGGAGGAGCGGTTTATACACTGCCCCAAAGATGCTGCATGCAGGACTTTTTCGGGCTTTCACACTGGGGAGAGACAGTTTTCAGGCGTGAAAGGGGTCTTAGATCTGTAAATGAATAAACAGAAGGACAGATGAGAAGATACAATGTTTCTTTTTTTTATCTGTCTCTTTCAGCAATAAACATGGCAGGCTGCTTTTTTGACAGCTGTGAGCGGGGGAACTCCTCTCGACAGCTGAATGAGCCCCGCTCCTTAACAACCGGTGATTGAAGCTTTGTTTTGTTTTTACATTTCAGCTGTCAGTGGGGGAATCCCGCTGACAGATGAAATTAGGAGCCTGGATCGTAGAAATGCTGGATTAAGATAGTGTGTGTGTGTGTGGGGAGGGGGTCGGGTTGAATCGAGATTGCGATCTTTTAGAAAATAATCGCGCAGCTCTAGTGCGTTCTGGTGCGTTTACACACATTTTGATGCATCCCAGATGAAAAAAATGCAGCAGCAGTTGTACTTTTGTTGAAAGCACTGGAACTGACTGCACTTGTGTGAACTAGGATATTGGAATACATGGCAAACGCTGTGCGTGTATTCTGGGAGCATCTGGTGTGAAGCAGCCACTAGGGGGAGTGTTTATTTAAAAGTACGAATGCCTCGCTCCACCTATTTCTGCTCATCTTTTACTTTGTCTAAGCTCAGCTTCCCTCCCCTTGAAGCCTCCTTTCCCCAAGGTACAACCTCCACACTGTGTATGCAGGCTGTTGGGAGTTGCGGCAAGCACTGCTGCTTCTCGGGAAAAGGATAGGAGATGAGTAGGCGATATGTTGACTCCTCACCGCATGATTTAACCACTTGACCTCCGGAAGATTTACCCCCCTTTCACGACTAGGCCATTTTTCGCGATGCGGCACTGCATTGCTTTAACTCATAATTGCATGGTCATGCAACACTTCACCCATATAAAATTGATGTCCCACAAATAGAGCTTTCTTTTGGTCACTGTTCACCTCTGCGGGGTTTTTTTTATTTTATTTGCGCTATAAGCAAAGACCGACCATTTTGAAAAAAAAAAAAATGAATTTTTACTTTCTGCTAGAAAACATAACCAATAAAAAAAAATTGTAAAAATTTAATTTAGGCCAATTTTGAAAAAAAAAACACAATATTTTGTACTTTTTTTGCTATAATAAATATTATAGCCCTGCTACCGCTCAAAGTGCTGCTAAAACGAGTGGTGCTTTACCAACGCCGGCACCGCCCCTGTGTGAAAGTAGCCTAAAGGAAAGTGACACGTAGAAAATGATGCCCAGCTAAACACTAATGCCCCATACACACGGTCGGATTTTGTTTGGACATTCTGACAACAAAATCCTAGCATTTTTTCCGACTGATGTTGGTTCAAACTTGTCTTGCATACACACGGTCACACAAAGTTGTCTGGAAAATCCGATCATTCTGAACGCGGTGACGTAAAACACGTACGTCGGGACTATAAACGGGGCAGTAGCCAATAGCTTTCATCTCTTTATTTATTCTGAGCATGCGTGGCACTTTGTCCGTTGGATTTGTGTACACACGGTCGGAATTTCTGACAACAAGGTCCTATCACACATTTTCCGTCGGAAAATCCGACCGTGTGTACGGGGCATAAAAGGTCTTTTCACATAACCCTCTAAAGCAGGGATAGGCAACCTCGGCCCTCCAGCTGTGGTGAAACTACAAGTCCCATGAGACATTGCAAGACCCTGACAATCACAGGCATGACTCCTAGAGGCAGAGGCATGATGGGATTTGTAGTTTCACCACAGCTGGAGTGCCGAGGTTGCCTACCCCTACCCCTTTAGAGTGATATACAAATAAAAATAGTGTAGCGCAACCAGGCAAATAAATGTGTGTAACAGCCTAATAAATAAATAAACACATTTCCATAATGTCCAAGAACAATCTTGTAATGGACTTAATTATCCCAAAGTCCGATTACCAACATGTGTTCAGTGATGAAATAATCACCTAGTGTGCCAATAGCCTCCACCAAAAACCAAATAACAATGCCCAAGGTATGCAGAAATTCATACATTTTTAAGGGTGTGATTAATGAATGTGATTGGTGTATTTTGATCTATTTATTGTTATACGTTGGCCACGTGACCTTTTCTTCTTCTTTTTTTTTTTTTTTTTACAACTTCTCTTTATTAATGTACAGTGAATCCGGAAAGTATTCACAGCGCTTCACTTTTTTCACATTTTGTTACGTTAGTCTTTTTTCCAAAATGGAATAAATTCATTATTTTTCTCATAATTCTACAAACAATACCCCATAATGACAACGTGAAAGAAGTTTGTTTGAAATCTTTGCAAATTTATTAAAAATATAAAACAAAAAAAAAATCCCATGTACATAAGTATTCACAGCCTTTGCCATGACACTCAAAATTGAACTGAGGTGCATCCTGTCTTCACTGATCATCTTTGAGATGTTTCTACAACTTGATTGGAGTACACCTGTGGTAAATTCAGTTGATTGGACATGATTTGGAAAGGCACACACCTGTCTATATAAGGTACCACAGTTAACAGTGCATGTCAGAGCACAAACCAAGCCATGAAGTCCAAGGAATTGTCTGTAGACCAGTGGTCATCAACCCTGTCCTCAGGGCCCACTAACAGGCCAGGTTTGCAAGATAACTAAAATACATCACAGGTGATATAATTTGCTGCTCAGTGATTGCAGTATTCTAGTCTGCATCTCCCCAAGGTAATACATAAAAGCCTGGTCTGTTAGTGGGCCCTGAGGACAGGGTTGATGACCACTGCTGTAGACCTCCGAGACAGGATTGTATTGAGGCCCAGATCTGGGGAAGGATACAGAAACATTTCTGCAGCATTGAAGGTCCCAATGAGCACAGTAGCCTCCATCATCCGTAAATGGGAGAAGTTTGGAACCAGCAGGACTCTTCTTAGAGCGGGCCGCCCAGCCAAACTGAGTGGCCGGGGAGAAGAGCCTTAGTCAGCAGAGAGGTGACCAAGAACCTGATGGTCGCTCTGACAGAATTTTAGTGTTTCTCTGTGGAGAGAGGAGAACCTTCCAGAACAACAACCATCTCTGCAGCACTCCACCAAACAGGCCTGTATGGTAGAGTGGCCAGACGGAAGCCACTCCTCAGTAAAAGGCACATGCCAGCCCGCCTGGAGGACTCTCAGATCATGAGAAACAAAATTCTCTGGTCTGATGAAACAAAGAGTGAACTCTTTGGCCTGAATGGCAAGCGCCATGTCTGGAGAAAACCAGGCACCGCTCATCACCTGGCCAATACCATCCCTACAGTGAAGCATGGTGGTGGCAGCATCATGCTGCGGGGATGTTTTTCAGTGGCAGAAAAACAGGGAGACTAGTCAGGATCGAGGGAAAGATGAATGCAGCAATGTGCAGACACATCCTTGATGAAAACCTGCTCCAGAGCGCTCTGGACATCAAGATTGAGGCGAAGGTTCTTCTTCCAACAGGACAACGACCCTAAGCACACAGCCAAAGGAGTGGCTACGGGACTCTGTGAATGTCCTTGAGTGGCCCAGACTTGAACCCGATTGAACATCTCTGCAGAAATCTGAAAATGGCTGTGCACCGACGTTCCCCATCCAACCTGATGGAGCTTGAGATGAGGTCCTGCAAAGAAGAATGGGAGAAACTGCCTAAAAATAGGTGTGCCAAGCTTGTAGCATCATACTCAATAAGACTTGAGGCTGTAATTGGTGCCAAAGGGGCTTCAACAAAGTATTGAGCAAAGGCTGGGAATACTTATGTACATGGGATTTCTTCTTTTTTTTTTCTTCATTTTTTATTTTTAATACATTTGCAAAGATTTCAAACAAACTTATTCCACGTTGTCATTATGGGGAATTGTTTGTAGAATTTTGAGTAAAATAATACATTTTAATACATTTTGGAATAAGGCTATAACAGCAAAATGTGGAAAAAGTAAAGCGCTGTAAATGCTTTCCGGATCCACCTTCTATAAAAAGTAGTTGGTTACAAAACATGACCCATTGGGCATACCCAGGCCAGAAAAGTACATAGTAATACAAAGAACAGTAACCTCTTCTGACTCTTGTTACTCACTTCCCACCTGTAGGACGTCATATGATCTCCTTGGGTTGAAGTGGTGATATCTAGATGATGGGTGCAGGTACAGGCATCAGTCAGATATCTTTTTGTTTTCATCCAGCGATTCCCTCTAATGTAAAAGCCATCTTAGCGGCTATTTAAGTCCCAAACTGCTGAGAATAGGCACGGCGGAGCTGCAGGTACCTCAATAGATGAGAGTTGGGAAGGTTTAAGTGTACTCTTGGGTCCCTTTCACACGGGCGATCCGATCAAGTCCGCTTGTCTGTTTTTTTCAGGCAGACCTAATCTGACCTTCCAGTCGCTTCTATGGAGCGGCGGATGTCAGCAGACACATGTCCACTAACATCCGCCACCATCCGATCCTGTCTGCCAAAAACAGACGGTGGTCCTATTTCCCATCTGTGTGGTGGATTGGATGGAAACTGACTGGCAGTCTGTGTCTGTCCAATAGAGGAGAGCGGGACTGTCCTTGTCCGCCCTTGCATAGTGGAGCGGACACGGACCTGTCATCGAGAGATCCCCTGCTGAGAAAGCGGATTGTCATGGGAGCGGCGGGGATAGGGTTGCGGCATCTGCTCCATGGGCATCCTACCTACTGGTAATGTTACAATGAGTGTTTATCCCACCACGGCAGTGTGCCTTCTCTTTAAGCGGTGGTCTATTAGCGGCAATAAATTATTTTAAATAGAAAGTACCATTGGCTGTTCTTTTTATCTTGCATGAAGGATGTTGTTTGTTTATCAAAGGTTCCCTATTTAATCACTTCACCCCCGGAAGGATTCTCCCCCTTCCTGACCAGAGCACTTTTTGCGATACGGCACTGCGTCGCTTTAACTGACAATTGCGTTGCCGTGAGAAGTTGCACCCAAACAAAATTGACGTCCTTTTTTTCCCACAAATAGAGCTTTCTTTTAGTGGTATTTGATCGCCTCTGTGGTTTTTATTTTTTGCACTATAAACAAAAAAAAGAGCAACAATTTGGGGAAAAAAAGCAATATTTTTTACTTTTTGCTATAATAAATATCCCCAAAAAATATATATTAAAAAAATGTTTTCTTCAGTTTAGGCCGATATATATTCTTCTACATATTTTTTGTAAAAAAAAAAAAAAAAATCGCAATAAGCGTATATTGATTGGTTTGCGCAAAAGTTATAGTGTCTACATAATAGGGGATAGATTTAAAGCATTTTTATTATTATTTTTTCTTTTTTATTAGTAATGGCGGAGATCTGCGTTTTTTTTGGTTTTTTTTATCATTAATTTTTACACTAGTAATGGCAGTGATCTGCGATTTTTAGCGGTACTGCGACATTGCAACGGATAGATCGGAGACTTTTGTCACATTTTTGGGACTATTGTCATTTATACAGCGATCAGTGCTATAAAAAATGCACGGATTACAGTGTAAATGACACTGTCAGGGAAGGGGTTAAACACTAGGGGGCGATCAAGGGTTTAAGTGTATCCTAGGGAGGTGTTCTAACTGTGGGGGGGGGGGGTGGGCTACCACTGACAGGACAGCGATCACTGCTCCCAATGACAGGGAGCAGTAGATCTGTCATGTCACTAGGCAGAACTGGGAAATGCCTTGTTTACAAAGGCATCCCCCCGTTCTTCCGCTCCATGACACGATTGCGGGCCCCCGGCGGACATCGAGTCCGCGGGCACAGTCACGGAGTACGCGCCGCGTGCCCACAATGCTGCGATTTAAAGGGGACGTACTTGTACGCCCATTTGCCCAGCCGTGCCATTGTACTGACGTATATTGTCGTTCGCTGGTCGGCTAGTGGTTAGTATCGATTGCACATTGGCAATGTATACTGCCCTAATAGCCGCCCCTCTCTTTTCGAGAGGAGGGTTATGGTTGAATAGGAAGGTTTTAGAGAAGGGAAATTGGTAATAGCGGGAGATTTCAATTTTGTATTCGGCCCAGCCTTAGACACTCAACCTTTTTCTATACGGTCAGAGGGTAGACATCTTAGGGCAACAACAGCTAGTAGAGCATGGAGGATCCTACACCCTAGGGGTAAAGATTTTACTTATTACCCTCTAGTACACCCCTTGTACACAAGATTTGACTATGTCTTTCTAGAGCACCAGCTTTTAGAAGGATTGTTAAAGGCAGAAATAAAATCAAGAACTCTCTCAGACCATGCTCCGGTTGTAATTGTCCTAGATTTAAAGGACATACCGGCCATGCAGAGGTCCCGGAGATTAGAAGAATCCCTTTCATATGATCCTAGAATGTTTGAGGATTTGGAGACGGACTTTAAAGTGGAGTTCCACCCACTTTTACAACTCTTCAGCATCCCTCACTAAACTGTGCACTGTAAACAAATTGGATATTTTTTTTCTCAGTACCTACTATATATCTGCTGTATTCATTTTTCACTTCCTCCTCCCTGGCCGCGGCCCATCGCATCGTTTACTGTTTGCAATGCCTTCTGGGAAGGGGGCGGCAAATTCCTCTGAAACTGCCGTTGCTATGGAAACCTGACCTGAAACCTATTACACTGCTTGTGCTGCACTGAGCATGTGCGAGATCTGCAAGGATGAGATCCAGGAAGAAATACAGTCTGGCTTCAGATGCCCACACTTAAGATGGCCACGGCCTGCTGTAATTTTATAAAATAACAAACTACTGCTATAAACTAACAAAACAGACCTTAGTTTACAGACTAACTTTACTAGAATACATTAAGCTTGTGTATTATAGGGGTATATTTATTTAAAAAGTATAATTTCGGCCGGAACACCACTTTAAGCTAATTTTTAAAGAAAATGAATATAGAAAATATTACCCCGACTGTCCTCTGGTAAACCCATAAAGTATTTATGAGAGGAAGGTTAATAGCAGAGGGGGCTAAGAGGAAGAAAATTTGGCTGGCTCGGAAACCATACCTTTTACAGGAAATTTAGGACTTGGAACAGTTGCAGAAAGGATCAAATGTGGATCAAGTAATGATGGTCAAATTAACAGAAAAACAGGAGGCATTAACCACTTCAGCCCCAGAAGAATTTGCCCCCTTAATGACCAGGCCATTTTTTGCGATACGGCACTGCATCGCTTTAACTGACAATTGCGCGGTTGTGTGACGCTGTACCCAACCCAACTGAATTAACATCCTTTTTTCCCCAACAAATAGAGCTTTCTTTTGGTGGTAATTGATCACCTCTGCATTTTTTTTTTATTTTTTGCGCTATAAACAAAGAGTGACAACTTTGAAAGAAAAACTTTTTTTTTTTTTTTACTTTCGGCTATATTACATATCCAAAAAATATATATATATAAAAAACTAATTTATTCATCAGTTTAGGCCGATATATTTTCTTCTACATATTTTTGGTAACAAAAATCGCTATTGGCGTATATTGATTGGTTTGCGCAAAAGTTATCACATCTACACACTACAGGATAGATTTGGGAACTTTTATTTTTATTTTATTTTTTTTTATTGCTTTTAATGGTAATGGCAGCTATCTCTGTGTGTGTGTGTGTGTGTGTGTGTGTGTGTGTGTTTTTTTTTTTGTTTTGTTCTTTTCCTCGGGACTTCGACATTGTGGCAGACAAATCTGACCCCAAATGACACTTTTTGGGGACCAGTGACATTATTACATTGATCAGTGCTATAAAAATGCACTAATCAATGTATAAACGACACTGGCAGGGAAGGGGTTAACACTAGGGGGCGATCGAGGAGTTACCTGTGTTCCCTGGGTGTGTTCTAACTGTAGGGGGGGCTGCCTGGAACACTACAGAGATCGCTGTTCCCGGTGACTGGGAACAGCAGATCTCCATCATGTCCCCTGTTAGACCGGCGATCCACCTCGTTTACATAGGCAGATCCCCGTTCTGCCTCTGTATACGAACATTCGCGGGTCGCCAGCAGACATCGAGTCTATATCACATGCATGGACTGACGTACACCTACGGCAATTCGCGTTATCCAGCCACCTTACCGCAGTATAACTGCGGCGGGTGGTCGCGAAGCGGTTAAAGGACCTGATAGAGTAAGATACTAAACGGACATTTAATATAACCGCTAAAAGACATTATGAAATGGGAAGTAAACCAGGGAAATTATTGACTAGGTTAATTAAACCTAGAAGCAATGCAAATTACATTGCAAAATGAAGGATAAGAAAGGGGAGCTGAAATATTCTACGAGTGATGTTACTAAAATCTTTCAGGATTATTACCAACGATTGTATAGAGTGAACAACGCCCAGAATCTTGACACCCAACTTAGATGAAATAAAATAGAACAATATTTTTAGAAGGCAAAACTTTGTTATATCAGAAGAGGATGCTACTAACTTAGACAGTGATATCTCTATAGAGGAAATACAACAGGCAATTTAAAGCACTGGGGTAGGTAAAAGCCCAGGCCCAGGTGGATATACATCTTTATATTTTAAAAAATGTATAGGAATTTTTAATCCCTTACTTCCAGACATACATGACATACAGTGGCTTGCGAAAGTATTCGGCCCCCTTGAACTTTTCAACCTTTTGCCACATTTCAGGCTTCAAACATAAAGATATAAAATTCTTATTTTTTGTGAAGAATCACCAACAAGTGGGACACAATTGTGAAGTGGAATGAAATCTTTTGGATTTTTGAAACTTTTTTAACTAATAAAAAAATGAAAAGTGGGGCGTGCAAAATTATTCGGCCCCCTTGTGTTAATACTTTGTAGAGCCACCTTTTGCTGCGATTACAGCTGCAAGTCGCTTGGGGTATGTCTCTATCAGTTTTGCACATCGAGAGACTGAAATTCTTGCCCATTCTTCCTTGCAAAACAGCTCGAGCTCAGTGAGGTTGGATGGAGAGCGTTTGTGAACAGCAGTTTTCAGCTCTTTCCACAGATTCTCGATTGGATTCAGGTCTGGACTTTGACTTGGCCATTCTAACACCTGGATACGTTTATTTGTGAACCATTCCTTTGTAGATTTTGCTGTATGTTTGGGATCATTGTCTTGTTGGAAGATAAATCTCCGTCCCAGTTTCAGTTCTTTTGCAGACTCCAACAGGTTTTCATCCAGAATGGTCCTGTATTTGGCTGCATCCATCTTCCCCTCAATTTTAACCATCTTCCCTGTCCCTGCTGAAAAAAGCAGGCCCAAACCATGATGCTGCCACCACCATGTTTCACGGTGGGGATGGTGTGTTGAGTGTGATGAGCTGTGTTGCTTTTACGCCAAACATATCGTTTTGCATTGTGGCCAAAAAGTTTGATTTTGGTTTCATCGGACCAGAGCACCTTCTTCCACATGTTTGGTGTGTCTCCCAGGTGGCTTGTGGCAAACTTTAGATGAGACTTTTTATGGATATCTTTGAGAAATGGCTTTCTTCTTGCCACTCTTCCATAAAGGCCAGATTTGTGCAGTGTACGACTGATTGTTGTCCTATGGACAGACTCTCCCACCTCAGCTGTAGTTGTCTGCAGTTCATCCAGAGTGATCATGGGCCTCTTGGCTGCATCTCTGATCAGTCTTCTCCTTGTCTGAGCTGAAAGTTTAGAGGGACAGCCAGGTCTTGGTAGATTTGCAGTGGTCTGATACTCCTTCCATTTCAAAATGATCGCTTGCACAGTGCTCCTTGGGATGTTTAAAGCTTGGGAAATCTTTTTGTATCCAAATCCAGCTTTAAATTTCTCCACAACAGTATTACGGACCTGCCTGGTGTGTTCCTTGGTCTTCATGATGCTCTCTGCGCTTTCAACAGAACCCTGAGACTATCACAGAGCAGGTGCATTTATACAGAGACTTGATTACACACAGGTGGATTCTATTTATCACCATCAGTCATTTAGGACAACATTGGATCATTCAGAGATCCTCGCTGAACTTCTGGAGTGAGTTTGCTGCACTGAAAAGTAAAGGGGCCGAATAATTTTGCACGCACCACTTTTCAGTTTTTTAATTGCTAAAAAAGTTTAAAATATCCAATAGATTTCGTTCCACTTCACAATTGTGTCCCACTTGTTGGTGATTCTTCACAAAAAATTAAAATTTTATATCTTTATGTTTGAAGCCTGAAATGTGGCAAAAGGTTGAAAAGTTCAAGGGGGCCGAATACTTTCGCAAGCCACTGTACGTAAAGACGTGTTAGGGGTCTATATATCACTCTTGGTAAAAGAAGGGAAAGATCCAAGGCTGTGCTCCAGCCTTAGGCCAGTATCTTTAAATAATGAAGATATTAAAATTTATGCAAGGATTTTGGCTAAGAGGCTGAAGCCCTTCATGGCTAATTGCAAATGTGAAGCAAGGGACAATGTAATAAGAACTATACTTTTAATGCATGTAGCCAAGAAAGGGAAGAAACCGGTACTTTTTCTATCAGTTGATGCTGAAAAGGCTTTTCGATAGATTGGATTCGGAGTATATGCTTTCGACACTACATTATGTTGGCTTAGGCCCGCGTATGTACAAGTGGATAGAGGCATTCTACTCCAATCCAATGGCCCAAGTACGGGTTAAAGGGACCTTGTCAGAGCCCTTTGTGCTCTATAATGGTACACGCCAGGGATGCCCACTTTCCCCCTTACTTTTTGTACTATCTATAGAACCCTTGTTGGCAACCATACGGGTAAACCAAGAAATTGAGGATTTAGAGCTAGCCGGACAAGAACATAAGGTGTCCGCATTTGCGGATGACATTATGTTATGTGTCTAACCCATTACAGACTCTCCCAAATATTCTTGCAGAATTTAAATTGTATGAGGAAATTTAAAATTTAAAGGTAAATGTAGAGAAAACTGAGATATTAAATATCTCTGTTCCTCCAGTGGAGTATAGGGTCCTTTTAGACCTCTGTATCCTTTTGTGTGCGGAAGCAAAAAGCTTTAAAATATTTGGGTATATTTTTATCTTCATCAGTATTAGATTTATATCAGGATAACTATCTGCCTCTACTCAATAAAATTAAACAAGATCTGAAGGGATATCCTGCCGACAGGCTGTCCTGGTTTGGTGGGAGAAATGTAATTAAAATGGTGACCCTCCCGAAAGCCTTGTATATCTTTCAAACCCTCCCGGAGCCTGACTTTAAAACCCTTTGTTTATTAATCAAGAGATTTATATGGAAACATAGAGGCTCTCATATTGCTTTTTAAGACACTGGCTAAACCACAATCAATCGGGGGGCGTCTGCTTCTTCCAGATTTTGGGAAGTGTCATGGAGCTGCAGTTTTGCAGCGAATAATAGATTGGGTTCATGGTACTTCCCAGAAAAAAGAGTGCAACTGGAGGAAAATATAAGCGATTCAAACCTGGGCCAGATAATATGGTTACTGAGGCAATATAGAGGTCTCGTTAAGGATTTGGCCTTGATCACAACAGAGACATTAAGATCCTGGGATAACTTACTCAAAAGTACGTCTTTTAATGCATCTCTCAGATCTAAATTGCTTCCCACCGGGGAAGGAGAATAAGATGTTCCTTAAATGGACCTCCTCAGATTGCCTGAGATTAAAGAATGTTGGGAATATCTTTTGTTCACTATCAGAATTGCGTAACAGGTATGGCTCTTCGCCATGGGATGCTTGGAGATATAGACAACTCCAACATTTCATGGCAGCCCTCCCAAAACCCCTCCGTTCTGTTCATGAGCTCAGCCCATGGGAAAGTCTTGTGGACCAGGGGGGAATAAACAGACATGGGATATCCAGTATATAAAAGTTGTTGATTTCCCCACCTCATTCCAGGTCATTAGGTCTTTTGGAGAGCTGGGAGCATGAACTAAATAACTAAATCAATCTCTACCAGACGTATTAAAACGTAAAGTTATAGAATTTGTTCATTCTACCTCAATGGATACAAGGATAAAAGAAATTAATTATACGTTAATTATAGTAAGTGGTACTATATTCCATCAAATTTGCATTAAATTAATTTAGATGTTTCACCTTTGTGCTGGAGAGATTGTGGGGGAGAGGGAACATATGCTCATATATGGTGGTGTTCTCCTTTGATTCAGCGTTATTGGAAAGAAGTGCTGAGTTTAACCGCTTCAGCACCGGAAGAATTTACCCCCTTCCTGACCAGAGCATTTTTTGCGATACGGCACTGCGTCGCTTTAACTGACAATTGCGCGGTTGTGTGACGTTGCACCCAAACACAATTGACGTCCTTTTTTTCCCCCCACAAATAGAGCTTTCTTTTGGTGGTATTTGATCACCTCTGCGGTTTTTTTATTTTTTGCGCTATAAACAAAAGAGCGACGATTTTTAAAATAAAAACGCAATATTTTTTACTTTTTGCTATAATAAATATCCCCCCCCCCCAAAAAAAAAAAAAAAAATATATATATATATATATATATATATATATATATATATATATATATATATATATATATATATATATATATATATATATATATATACTATAAAAAAAGTTTTTTCCTCAGTTTAGGCCGATATGTATTCTTCTACATATTTTTGGTTAAGAAAAATCGCAATAAGCGTATATTGATTGGTTTGTGCAAAAGTTATAGGGTATACAAAATAGGGGATAGTTTTATGGAATTTTTATTAATTGTTTTTTTTGTTTTTTTACTGGTAATGGCGGCGATCTGCGATTTTTATTGGCGGACACATCGGACACTTTTGACACATTTTTGGGACCATTGGCATTTATACAGCTATCGGTGCTATAAAAATGCACTGATTACTGTAAAAATGTCACTGGCAGGGAAGGGGTTAACACTGGGGGCGATCAAGGGGTTAAATGTGTTCCCCAATGTGTGTTCTAACTGACAGGGAGGGGACTGTCTAGGGGGAGATGACAGATCGCTGTCCATACTCTGTATGCACAGACGATCAGTCTCTTCTCCCCTCAGACAACCGGAAACTGTGTGTTTAAACGCACAGATCCCGGTTCTCGGTATGTCAGCAGCGATCGCGACCGCTGGGCACTCGCGTCGGCTCCGGGGGGCAAGCAGCGGGCACGCGCACGCCCCTAGTGGCCACAGGGGCGAAGAGACATTACATAACATTGTTTCGCCCAGGCATGCCATTCTGCCGCAGTAAAACGGCGGCGGCTGGTCGGCAAGTGGTTAATTAAGAAGATCAGTAATGTTGAAGTTGGGTAGGGCCCCTGGCAATGTTTGTTTCGCTCTTCAAGTGAATCAAGGAAAAAAAATAGAGTAGCTATTGCCCCATTTCTGTTAAATGCAGCAAAAGCTTTAATCCGAAATACTGGAATGTAAAGAAAATACCAACCATGAAGGATTGGCTTAGGGAAGTGGATAGAACTATGTTAATGGAAGAATGAATGCATTCGCATGATGATGCTGGAGAAGTTGGTTTGAGTTTAAACAGTCCTCAATCCTATGAGTTATATGGGCAGTGATAATATTTTCCAAGGGGTTGGTGGGGGGGAGGGACAGGGGGAACTTTGAGTGGGTTAATAAGAAGACTGAGAATTGTGGGGTTCAGTTTTTGCCCGACTGTCTCCATTCCCTGCTTGTCCCTTCCCTCACCCCCTCTTCCCCCCCCCCCTTTTTTTCTTTACTAAATATTTAGCCATATTCACACTACTCTATCCTAGTAAAGGAACACAGGAATTGGGGTGAAATCGGGGTAACAGCTTTAGGCAGATATCTCAGGATTCACCCCTTAATCAATAATTCATTAATAAATAATTCCAAATTTTTAGGCGCTCATGGTTTTGTATGATCAATAAAGAGGGTGTGTATTTGTAGTGAGTCTATTGGTTGGAGATTAAGGGAATGGGTATTTTTGATAGGTGGAACTGGGGAGATTATCAAGTCAGGGGGGCCCATGGTTTTCCCTTTTCACATCGCTCACATTTTAGGTAATATTATTTTTTCCCTTATCGTCTTTCAGGACAGCACCTTGAGAGCGTGGCTCCACCCACTTGACAGGAAACACACCTCCACCAAACTTTAAAAGGAGGCTCCTTCCCACTTATCATCAGTTTATGTGTTTCCTCCGGCGGGAACACATGTGGGAGTTTGGAGCTCTCAAGGTTCTGTCCTGAGAGAACAGGCTCCCTACTCCACTATTTTTACCTACCTCAGGAGAGCCGATTCCTCCCATTTTCCACAGGCTTACGGGTGCCGGGTGGATGGGCTCCTTCTCCCTCGTCAGTGCTCGGGGAGAGCCAGGACTGCTCCGGGTATTGCTGCTCCCAGGCGGAGGCGTCAGGCATGTCTGTTTGTTTTTTCTTGCCTGCACATGTTTTTTCCCTGACGCCGCCGCCATCTTGGGAAGGGCAGTCAGAGGACTGCATCCGCCGGATGTGAGGTATCCGGAAGTGGGGCGGCATCCATGGAGCAGGCGCCAGGCGTCATTTCCGCCGGAAGCGCAGGGGGAGGAGGGAGGAATAGGTCTGGTGCCTATTTATTGCCGGTTCCGGTCCGGCGCACAGGTGCTATTGGAGTCCGGAACCGGCGTTTTCGCCACAAGCATCACGCTGCTGCCTCAGCATGGATTCAGGAACCGCAGCGAGTGGCACAGGCACCAGCAAGGCCCAGGTAAGGAGCAGACTGTAGTTTCTGCTCAGCTTTACTGTGGGGTCTCTCTCTAGCCCTCTTCTCTCTAAACGTTAGTGAAGTTTGAGGGTATTTTTTCCCCCTGGTGGCGGAGGGGCCTGTCAGGGCACATGAGTCTGATAGCTTTTCTCACTGTGCACCTGTGGTGAGCAACCTTGAGTAATCAGGCTGACTCTAAAAGATGGTTTGTCTTTTTTCTCTCTCTTTTTTCCCTTATCATGGCAGGCCAAGAGCTCTGACCCTGGGATTAGAAAGAAATGCCCTTCATGCAAAATTAAGTTAAATGAAGGCTGGAAAAAGGCTTTATGTCAAGCATGTATTGACTCCTTGGTGAGGGAAGAAACCACTTCCGCATGCAGTGAACTAATCGCATCTGCCAAAAAGGAATTGGATGCTACCATTCAATCCTTCAGATCCTCACTCACCTATCCATCTGCAAGTCAGCCCAGTACCTCACAGTCCTCTCAAGGCTCACTGTTAGTCCCGGCAGTAGAGGCGGAAATGGGTCCTCTGAACCGGGAAGGGCTTTCCCCATCCCATTCTAATGAATCGAATGAGGATAGTGATGAGCTGGAAAATATGTCTTCCAAGTATAAATTGTCTTTGGATCAGGTGGATGGCCTTTTAAAGGCTATTTATGCTACTCTAGGCCTTGAGGAAGAGCATAAGGAGATGTCTTTACATGACAAGATGTATGCAGGGCTTAGTGAGTCTAAGTCCCGTACCTTTCCAGTCCATGCAGTGATTTCTGAAACAATCAGAAAAGAATGGGCTGACCCTGATAGGAAACCATTTTTCTCTAGGGCTCATAAGAGAAGGTTCCCTTTTGATGAAGACCCAGCAGCTCTTTGGAATAAGGTTCCAAAACTTGATGCAGCCTTTTCTCAGGTGTCAAGCTCTACTGATCTAGCATTTGAGGACATGGGGATCTTAAAAGACCCCATGGATAAAAAAATGGATCAACAGCTCAAGCGGACTTGGCAATCCATTATGGGCAACCTTAAGCCAGCAATGGCAACTACTTGCATCTCCAGGAACTTGGAGTATTGGGTAAATCAGCTTAAAGCTCATATAATAGCAGATTCCCCTAAGCAAGAAATCCTTGACTCCTTTTCTACCCTCTCAGCAGCCGTAGCCTATGTCTCTGATGCCTCAGCAGAGTCTATCAGGATGACAGCTAAGGCGGCAGCCCTTGCTAATTCGGTTAGACGGGCTTTATGGCTAAAGACTTGGCAAGGGGACACAGCATCTAAAAACAAATTATGCGGGGTCCCTTTTCTAGGAGACTTACTGTTCGGCCCTGATTTGGATTCAGTTCTGGACAGGACTGCAGATAAAAAGAAATCTTTTCCTGTCAAAAAGAAGAAACAACCAGTCAAACGTTTTTTTCGTCCTCAAAGGGCTCAGGAACAGAACAAGTCTCAAGAGAAAAAGAAAAGCTGGTCAGGGCAGAGGGGTAAGGGCAGAGGAAATGTCCTTTTCCATCCTCCTGCGTCAGCCAGCAAGACGCAATGACAGTCGGTTACAAGTAGGGGGAAGACTACAAGACTTTCTCCCCTATTGGGCAAGCATAACAGAAAACCAGTACATTCTGAATATGCTAGCCCAGGGTTACAATATAGAATTTTCAGATCTCCCCCTAGAAAGGTACTTGGTGACAAATCTTCCAAGAGATGTAACAAAATCCCTGGCAATGAAGAGCCTATTAAAGGATCTGATAGATCAGGGGGTTATGACTTATGTCCCACAGGGGGAGCTTTATCAGGGATTTTATTCCCGTATATTCCTGATAAAGAAACCATCCGGAGATTTTCGGTTAATCCTAAACCTGAAACCGCTGAACAGATCAGTCCAATACAAAAGGTTTCGTATGGACTCCATCTTCACGGTCAAGAATCTATTGACGAGGGAATGCTTTATGGCATCAATAGACCTTCGAGATGCCTATCTGCATATCCCTATAGCCCCGCAGTCCCAAAAATTCCTAAGATTGGCGATAAATTTGGGAAAAGAGGTTCTGCACTTGCAATTCAGGGCCCTCCCCTTTGGCCTGTCTTCTGCCCCACGAATTTTCACAAAAATAATGGCAGAAGCGCTTGCTCCTCTTCGCATGCAGGGGATTGCGGTAATTCCGTACTTGGACGACCTACTCCTTTTTGCCCCCTCCAGGGAAAGACTGCTAGACAACCTCGGAAGGACCCGAGGTCATCTAGAAACCCTGGGTTGGATCATAAATCTGCAGAAGTCAAATTTCGTTCCAGCCCAGAAAATACTATTCCTGGGGTATCAGATCTGTTCAAGGGAACAAAAGATTTTTCTCCCAGAAGAGAAGAAGGGGAAAGTCCTGAAGGTGGTAGCGTCCTTGCAGGCAAGCCAGCAATTATCAGTCCGACAAGTGATGTCATCCCTAGGAACCCTAACCGCAACCATACCAGCCATTCAATGGGCAAGGTTACATTTCAGGCCTCTCCAGAGCTTTCTCCTGAGAATATGGAATCACGGGTCAGAATCTCTGGAAGCAAAGGTAAAGATACCCACCAAAGTCAAGAGATCACTTTGGTGGTGGAGAAGACAGGAGAATCTGTCAGAAGGCCTGCTCTGGTCATTTCCAATAGAAAAAGTGGTAACGACAGATGCCAGTGTATGGGGTTGGGGAGCTCACTTAGACCAAGACTTCGCGCAAGGAATGTGGTCTCGGACAGAGGCAAGGAGGTCCTCAAATTGGAGGGAACTAAAGGCAGTCGCCTTAGCTTTAGATGCCTTCTCTCCCATCCTTCAAGGTTCTCATGTCCGGGTCCTCTCAGACAACGCCACTACCATAGCCTACCTAAACAAACAGGGGGGTACAAGAAGCAAAACACTTCAGTTGCTAGCTTCAAAGATTCTGGTTTGGGCAGAAAAGCATGTTCGGTCCTTATCAGCAGTCCACCTCAAAGGCACCTTAACCACTTAAAGACCTCGTTTTGGATTTTAGGTGTTTACAAGTTTAAAACAGGTTTTTTTGCTAGAAAATTACTTAGAACCCCCAAACATTATATATTGTTTTTTTTCTAACATCCTAGAGAATACAATAGCGGTCATTGCAATACTTTGTTTTGCACCGTATTTGCGCAGCGGTCTTCTAAGCGCACTTTTTTTGGAAAAAATTCACTTTTTTGAAAAAAAAAATAAGACAACAGTAAAGTTAGCCCAATTCTTTTTTATATTGTGAAATATAATGTTACGCCAAGTAAATTGATACCCAACATGTCACGCTTCAAAATTGCGCCCGCTCGTGGAATAGCGTCAAACTTTTACCCTTAAAAATCTCCATAGGCGACGTTTAAATAATTCTACAGATTGCATGTTTTGCGTTACAGAGGAGTTCTAGGGCTAGAATTATTGCTCTCACTCTACCGGTCGCGGCGATACCTCACATGTGTGGTTTGACCACCGTTTTCATATGCGGGCGCTACTCACGTATGCGTTCGCTTCTGCGTGCGAGCTCGTCGGGACAGGGCGCTTTAAAAAAATTTTTTTTTTTTTTTTTATTATTTATTTTATTTTATTTATTTTTTCACTATTTTTAAAAAAAAAAAAATTTGGATCACTTTTATTCCTATTACAAGGAATGTAAACATCCCTTGTAATAGAAAAAAGCATGACAGGTCCTCTTAAATATGAGATCTGGGGTCAAAAAGTCCTCAGATCTCATATTTAGACTAAAATGCAAAAAAAAAAAAAAAAGTCGTTTAAAAAAATGACACTAAAAAAATTTGTGCCTTTTAAGAGAGTGGGCGGAGCCGTCGAATGACGTCGCTCCGGCCGTCACATGGTATAGAGACGGGTGGGGGCCATCTTGGCCTCACTTGTCTCCATACCTCAGCAGGGAAAGGACCCGATCGCCTCCGCCGTTACCGACGGCTCCGGTAAGCGGCGGAAGGAGCGGGAGAGCGGCGGGAGGGGGGGTGGCACCTCTCCCGCCGCCGATAACGGTGATCTCGCGGCGAACCCGCCGCAGAGACCACCGTTATCGTGTACAGAATCGCTCACTGTAAAGATGGATATCTCGGTTGTGGCAGCAGCTGCTGCCGTTACCGAGATATCCATCTTCAAAAAAATGACGTATATATACAGTGAGCGGGGCTGAAGTGGTTAAATGTAGTGGCAGATTATCTAAGCAGAAGGCGGATTCAGGAATCAGAATGGAGCCTGAATCCGGAAATCTTTGCAATGATTACCAGGGCCTGGGGTCAACCGCAAATAGACCTATTTGCATCACAGGAAAATACACAACTCCCAGTATTTTTCTCTATTCACAGAAACGACAAGGCCCAGGGGACAGATGCGTTAATCCAGCCCTGGAACTTCCATCTGGGTTACGCATTTCCTCCTTTCCAACTTATCCCGTTGGTGTTAAGGAAGATACAGAGGGAGAAGGTAGAAGTAATCCTAATTACTCCATTTTGGCCAAAAAGGGCATGGTTTTCCACCATTCTACAGATGGCAGTCAGACCATTTTGGCGGCTGCCTCTCCGGCAGGACCTGCTCCTACAGGGTCCAATACAGCATCCGGGAGTGGCCAGTCTAAGCCTCACGGCCTGGTTTCTGAGGAGCAGTTGTTAAGAAACAAAGGTCTGTCACAACCCTTGGTAACTACCTTACTTTCCAGTAGGAAAATAGTGACCAGAAAAATCTATGCTAAATATTGGAAGGTCTTCAACTCTTTTTGTCATTTGACTAAGAGAAAAGTTAGAAATTTAGTGTCAATTTTGGAATTTCTTCAAGAAGGGGCAGACAAGGGATTGTCAGTCAGCACCCTTAAAGTTCAAGTAGCTGCTTTGGGAGTATTTCTAGAAAGACCAATCTCTTCTGAGCCCTTGGTTATAAGATTTTTCAAGGCACTTACCAGATCTAGACCAGCTCCGGCTAAGCACTTTCCCAATTGGGATCTATCAGTGGTCCTGCAAGCCCTTACAAAGGAACCTTTTGAACCACTACAAGGAATCTCTCTAAGGAATCTTACTCTTAAGACCTTGTTCTTAGTTGCAATAACGTCAGCAAGGAGAATTGGTGAGCTGCACGCCCTATCTGTTAAGAGACCCTTTTTAACCATCTACACAGATAGGATTATACTTAA
Source organism: Lithobates septentrionalis (assembly GCA_037952835.1). NCBI lineage: Eukaryota > Metazoa > Chordata > Amphibia > Anura > Ranidae > Lithobates > Lithobates septentrionalis. Next base: position 8,915 of record JBBDGP010005966.1, on the reverse strand, counting down.
AACCGATCCAGGTTTTTTGCCAAAGGTAGCGTCAGCACACAATAGGCCGCAGGAAATCATCCTGCCAACCTTTTGCTCTAACCCTTCGGGGGAAAAAGAAGGCAAATTCCACAATTTGGATGTAAGAAGGACTTTATTACAGTATCTGGAGGTAACAAGTAACTTTAGATCCTCGGATTCTCTATTTATACTTTTTTCAGGTAAAAAGAAGGGCCAACAAGCTTCTAAGGGGTCTATAGCTAGATGGCTTAAATCAGCTATTCTAGCAGCCTACTCTCAGTCGGGGCTATCTCCCCCGCTGGGAATTAAAGCGCATTCTACCAGGGCTCAGGCCTCTACATGGGCAGAAATGGCTGGTGCCACCCCAGATCAGATTTGTAGGGCGGCTACGTGGTCAAGTTACCTTACGTTTGTCCGTCATTACAGACTGGATCTTCTGTCAGCCAGTGAACAGGCTTTTGGCAGAAAGGTCCTGCAGGCTGTGGTCCCTCCCTAAGTGGGTAAGTCTCTGTTATCCTCTCAAGGTGCTGTCCTGAAAGACGATAAGGGAAAAATCAAGTTAGACTTACCGGTAACTTGTTTTCCATGAGTCTTTCAGGACAGCAGCAACCCGCCCTTATTGTATTAAGTTACTATGCTGTGACTAACCATATTCTGATTATGTGTTCCAGCTTGGGCCGGAGGTTCTCTACTACTACTGATGATAAGTGGGAAGGAGCCTCCTTTTAAAGTTTGGTGGAGGTGTGTTTCCTGTCAAGTGGGTGGAGCCACGCTCTCAAGGTGCTGTCCTGAAAGACTCATGGAAAACAAGTTACCGGTAAGTCTAACTTGATTTTTCTTTTCTCTCCCCCCCCCCCCCTTTTTTTTTTTCGTGGAGGATGGAGAGAATCTTAGACTTATATGTATGCATATGAAGGGGTATTCCAATTGTTTTGTAGTTTGTACACTCTAGGAATGTTATATTTATATGTGATTTTGAATGTTGTCTTCTAACATCTTTTGTTCTAAAGGAAAATTAATAAAAAGATTTTAAAATAAATATCTTGCATGGATGATATAGTTTATCTAAATCTGCTAGTACACCTAACACTCCCCTCCCCCACGACTGACCATGCTGTCCCCCTGTGCTCCTTCATCCAGAGTGGGGACACGCTAATACAGGAGGCGTGTTATTGGCCAGATCACCAAGGGAAAACATAGTGGGGGGGAGGCCTAAAAAGAAGAAAACTTAATGCAGCCATCACTAATCTGTACAATCTAATAATTGTGCTGCAATATAGTATTTTTTTGGGTTTGGGACAAATGATGATGATTAAGCACTGACTACAGTGTGAAACGCGTCAGCTTTCCTGCTTTGTGATGCTGTGGCATGTATTTTTATGATTATACTTAAATAATGATTGAAGATTACTTTTGAGTGCGGCTGTCCGTCTCGTTTACCTCTCTACATCTGTGAGTGGCTATATGCTACTGTTCAGGCAGACAGTCAGGGGGCAGTAAAACCGTGGCTCAAACGAGCTCTGTAAGGTGCCATGCAAAGCAGAATTCCTGGAGGCTACGCTGAATTTTCATATATATGATTTTCAATCTATAGTATTTTTTTCTTTTACTAAATTGTTATATCTCTTGTAGGTGACCCAGCCAGTGGTATCTCAGGGATCTGCAGTCACTAAAATCACTTTCGAAGGACATCAGCCCCCCACTGTATCCAAGGCAACTGTCAGCGAATGCCTGCCTAAACTTACACCAGCAATGGCCAGTCTCCTTCCTACTTTGCCGTTGTCAGAGAAGGCTTCTGTAGCCGACATTCTGAAGATGTCGATGATGGAAGCGGATATAGAGACCAACGTGGAACCTATGATCGTGGACACCCCAAGCAAAGCGGCCCCAATTATTAAACCCATGCCAGTGTTAACCGAGGCAGCTATACCACCCCAGGTGCAAAGGCTGTCTGCCCCCAGCACAGTGACTTCTACAGTACCGCCCCTGCCTAAATGTTTCCCCGCCCCAATAATTACAGCAACCACTTCTACCGCACTTCCTGTCCCCCTGCCGCCGCCACCTCCGCTGACCAGGAAAGTGGATGTTCCCGTGGCCAGCCAGATAATACAGATCCAGAATGTGCCGCCAAAAAGGACGGAAGAAATTCCTTCTGAAATCATCATTCAGGTAAAGCAACTTAGTTCATTTTTGTAGCAAAAAAAAAAAAAAGCTGCACGTATTTAATAACGCAAATAAATTCCTTTTTTTATAGCTTATGTCCAGGTTTCATTTAACTTTAAAACGTTTTTTTACTATTTTAATAAAAGATCAAAACCGTTCAGCGCAAATATATAAAGTCAAATGTATGCATTAACAAATGTCCTTCAGAGACGCTCAAAGCCCAATAAAATTGGTAAAAAAATTTCCATAGATGGCATTTAAAGACGAAATTCATCTTTTTGTTCACCCTTTTTTAACCGCTTCAGCCCCGGAAGATTTTACCCCCTTCCTGACCAGAGCACTTTTTGCGATTCGTCACTGCGTCGCTTTAAGTGACAATTGCGCGGTCGTGCGACGTTTGCACCCAAGCCAAATTGACGTCCTCCCCCCCTCCCCCACAAATAGAGCTTTCTTTTGGTGGTATTTGATCACCTCTGGTTTTTATTTTTCGTGCTACAAACAAAAAAAAATAGCGACAATTTTGAAAAATATTTTTTACTTTTTGCTATAATAAATATCCCCCAAAAATATATAAAAAAACAAATGTTTTCTAAAGCTTAGGCCGATATGTATTCTTCTACATATTTTTGTTAAAAAAAAAAAATCTGCGATTATTTTTTTTTATTTATTTTTTTTATCTTGACTGCGACATTATGGCGGACACATCAGACACTTTTGACACTATTTTGTCACTAATTCATAATATCCTACGCTCTTGATCCAGCTTAGAAATTACTCTAAACTCCTTCAGATTTGACTATTTAAAAATGTTTGTACTTGACCTTCACTTTACTGTAATAGTCAAATACAATATTAAAAAATATATAGTCGTATGCTGCTGAATTTTGGTCTGGATATCTAAATGTAAAAAAAAAAAAAAAAGGTTAAAGTGGAAGTAAACCCATCCATAAAACGGTTTCATTTCCGGCATGTGCCGGAAATGTAACACTCCCATTGGTTGTGCTCTCAACCAAACTGTCAAGCCATCCAATGGCTGGTGTCATAACTGATCACATGTGAAGCATCATGGCAGTTGTAGATTAAACAAAGGCAAAGATGGCAGCTTCCTTGGATGAAAATGATAGGAGGGTTTACTTAAAGACTGCAGTAATTTAACAAAATATATTCTCATTGTAAATACACAAAAAAAAGAAAGTATAGTGTATTTACAATGAGAATATATTTTAAGGCTCCACCCAACAACATTTATTGTCATTGTAAATGCACTATACTTTTTTTGTGTATTTGCAATGAGAATATATTTTGTTTAATTACTGTAGTCTTTACCTTAGCCTGTTGTGTGTTTTTTTTTTTTGTTATTTTATTTATTTATTTATTTTCACATCTAGATATCCAGACAAAAATCCAGCAGCATACGACTATATATTTTTTAATATTGTATTTGACTATTACAGCAAAGTGAAGGTCAAGTACAAACATTTTTGTTAAATGGTCAATCAGAAGGGGTTTAGAATAATTTCTAAAGTTGACCAAGATAGCAGAATATTATGTATCGTGTGTAGAGTATAAATTCCAACTTGCTGCGCCCCCCACCCCCTTGAAGAGCCAGAACTGTACCCGCAAAATAAAATCATACATAAGTGTATGTGTGTAGTTTTATTTGTGTATGTGTGTGTGTATATATATATATAGAGAGAGAGAGAGAGAGAGAGAGAGATCTCTAGAGAGAGAGAGAGAGAGAGATCTCTAGAG
>JBBDGP010005965.1:0-49148 GCA_037952835.1 Lithobates septentrionalis | reverse complement strand
GGATCATTCCCTACTATCCAAGTGGACATAGAGTGAGAATAAATAGTTGCCGAGCGCAGCGAGGCCGTGCCCGAAGCGTGGCGAGCGAAGCGAGCCCGCGAGGGGCCCTCTTACACAGCCATCGCTAAGAACTGCCGAAGCGCCGTGTACAGCTGATGGTCAGCTGATCAACTTCGGACATTTTCGGCATCTCCTTCTGCTCCGTACTGCGCAAGCGCTGCGCCTGCGCAGTACGGAGCGGACACTATCCGATAGGAGGACAGTATATGGCAGAACACCGGCACTGTTCGGGCTGCATTGGGAAAAGATGGCGAGGCTGCAGACGAGCTGAACATGGCCATTCATCTATAGATATATATTTTTATAGAAATCTATTTTTTTTGTGTATTTATATATATATATATATGACAAATATGCAAAGAAAAATCAGTATATTATATTATATATACATTTCTCTGACTGTCACATAATAATAATAATAATAATATTTCCATGTGGGGAATTCTCACCTGATCAGACAAAATCCGAAATAATCCGATTCGCAATCAAATCTCCTTTATAAATCGCAATAAAAAATATCCAACTTCCAGCAGCTCAGCTCAGCTCAGCTCCTCTCCACTGAATGACTCCACCTCCCACTGCATCCCCTCTTATGACATCACAGAGTGTTCCAACCAGCCAATCAGCAGCCAGCATCACCTTCCACTGAATGACTCTGCATCCCCTTCTATGACATCACAGCGTGTTCCAACCAGCCAATCAGCAGCCAGCATCACCTTCCACTGGCTGTTTTTTTTTTCTTTTGAATAGGGAAAACTTTATTTACACAATAACAAGCAGCCACTCTATGGACACATGGCTTGCAGGGATGAGATGGATTATCATTGGATAATCAGTCGACATCAAACGCTGAAATTAATCAGAGTCATTTTTTTTTTTTTTTGCGTTTTGTGCGACATTTCTGCATATTTTTTTTTTTTTAAACTTAATTTTTATTAACGTATTAAATTTAAATATACAACGGATGTTTCTTTAGGTATTGTTGTCAGATACATAGAAAGAGAAAAAACATATTTCTGTACATTTTTTAATGTAATTTCACCTTTCATGCAATTTTTTTGTTTTTAGGAGGCGGAGTCTAATTGTAAAACAGAAAACTCAACCAAAATACACTAAAAAAAAAAAATAAATAAAAAAAAAAAAAAGCGTTTTTTTTTCCATTGAAGTCTATGGGGCCAAAATCGTATCGTCCCGCACCAAATAAAGGTCCTACACCCCCTGCAGTGTCATTAAAATGTTTTTTTTTTTTTTTAAATTATTGCTTTTAAGGGTAAATGAGAGATTTGGGGTCTTTTTTGACCCCCAAATCTCTCCATAAAGAGGACCTGTCATTGCTTATTTCTATTACAAGGGATGTTTACATTTCATGTGATAAGAATAAAAATAAAATAAAGTGAAAATAAAAAATAAATAATATTTTTTTTTTTTTAAATTTAAAGCGCCCCCCGTCCTTCCGTTTTTGTGCGCAGAAGCGAACCGTATACGCAAGTCGCACCCGCCTATGTAAATGGTGTTCGCACCACACATGTGAGGTATCGCCGCGATCGTTCGAGCCAGAGCAATAATTCTAGCGCCAGACCTCCTCTGTATCTCTAAACTGGTAACCTGTAAAAATGTTTTAAAGCGACGCCTATGGAGACTTTTGAATACGGTAGTTTGTCGCCATTCCACGAGCGTGCGCAACAATGACACGGCATCCCGGGTGACCCCAGTACGACGCGGGACCCAGGGTGACCCCAGTACAATGACACGGGACCCTGGGTGACCCCAGTACAATGACAGGGGATCTGGGGGTGCCCCCGGTACAATGATACAGGATCCCAGGTGACCCCAGTACAATGACAGGGGATCTGGGGGTGCCCCCAGTACAATGACACAACATCCCGGGTGACCCCAGTACAATGACACGGGATCCCAGGTGACCCCAGTACAATGATAAAGGATCCAGGGGTGACCCCAGTACAATGACACAGGATCTGGGGGTACCCCCGGTACAATGATACAGGATCCCAGGTGACCCCAGTACAATGACACGGGATCCCAGGTGACCCCAGTACAATGATACAGGATCCAGGGGTGACCCCAGTACATTGATACAGGATCCCAGGTGACCCCAGTACAATGATACAGGATCCCAGGTGACCCCAGTACAATGATACAGGATCCCAGGTGACCCCAGTACAATGACACAGGATCCCCGGTGATCCCAGTACAATGATACAGGATCCCTGGTGACCCCAGTACAATGATACAGGAACCCAGGTGACCCCAGTACAATGATACAGGAACCCAGGTGACCTCAGTACAATTACACGGGATCCCAGAACAATGACACGGGATCCCTGGTGACCACAGTACAATGATACAGGATCCAGGGGTGACCCCAGTACAATGACATGGGATCCCTGGTGACCCCAGTACAATGATAAAGGATCCCGGGGGTGACCCCAGTACAATGACACAGGATCCAGGGGTGACCCCAGTACAATGATACAGGAACCCAGGTGACCTCAGTACAATTACACGGGATCCCAGAACAATGACACGGGATCCCTGGTGACCACAGTACAATGATACAGGATCCAGGGGTGACCCCAGTACATTGACACGGGATCCCTGGTGACCCCAGTACAATGACACGGGATCCCAGGGGTGACCCCAGTACAATGATACAGGATCCCAGGTGACCCCAGTACAATGACACAGGATCCCGGGGCGACCCCAGTACAATGACATGGGATCCCAGGGGTGACCCCAGTAAAATGATACAGGATCCCAGGTGACCTCAGTACAATTACACGGGATCCCAGAACAATGACACGGGATCCCTGGTGACCACAGTACAATGATACAGGATCCAGGGGTGACCCCAGTACAATGACATGGGATCCCTGGTGACCCCAGTACAATGATAAAGGATCCCGGGGGTGACCCCAGTACAATGACACAGGATCCAGGGGTGACCCCAGTACATTGACACGGGATCCCTGGTGACCCCAGTACAATGACACGGGATCCCAGGGGTGACCCCAGTACAATGATACAGGATCCCAGGTGACCCCAGTACAATGACACAGGATCCCGGAGCGACCCCAGTACAATGACACGGGATCCCAGGGGTGACCCCAGTAAAATGATACAGGATCCCAGCGGTGACCCCAGTACAATGACACAGGATCCCGGGGGCGACCCCAGTATGACACAGGATCCCAGCGGTGACCCCAGTACAATGACACAGGATCCCAGGGCAACCCCAGTATGACAGCATCCCGGGGTGACCTTTGAATTGGGACCCCAAAATTATCTCACTGTAATGACCAAGGGTTCACTCACTTTGATGATGAGGATCCTAGGATGATCTGAACATGATGACATCACTATAATAACACAGGATGCCAGGGAAACATTCAGTATGATGACAATATGGGGTGATCTCACTACAATGATACAAAATCCTGGATTGACCTATGACACGGGACCCCAAAATGACCTCACAGAGGATCCCTCGGTGACCTCAATATGATATGGGGTCTCAGGGTCACCACTACATTGACACGACTCCCTGGGGTGACCTATGATGAAATAAAATTCCAGGGCGACCTCCCGACTGTGACACATAATCCCGGGGTGACTTCACCAGAAGAACATAGGACCCCAGGGTGACCTCACTCCGATGACATAGGACCCCAGGGTGACATCTGATCACATAGGATCCGGGGATGACCCCAGTCTGATCACATAGGACCCCAGGGTGACCTCGCTCTGATCACATAGGGCCCCAGGGTGACCTCGCTCTGATCACATAGGGCCCCAGGGTGACCTCGCTCTGATCACATAGGGCCCCAGGGTGACCTCGCTCTGATCACATAGGGCCCCAGGGTGACCTCGCTCTGATCACATAGGACCCCAGGGTGACCTCGCTCTGATCACATAGGGCCCCAGGGTGACCTCGCTCTGATCACATAGGGCCCCAGGGTGACCTCGCTCTGATCACATAGGATCCTGGGATGACCCCAGTCTGATCACATAGGACCCCAGGGTGACCTCGCTCTGATGACATAGGACCCCAGGGTGACCTCGCTCTGATCACATAGGACCCCAGGGTGACCTCGCTCTGATCACATAGGGCCCCAGGGTGACCTCGCTCTGATCACATAGGATCCTGGGATGACCCCAGTCTGATCACATAGGACCCCAGGGTGACCTCGTTCTGATGACATAGGACCCCAGGGTGACCTCGCTCTGATCACATAGGGCCCCAGGGTGACCTCGCTCTGATCACATAGGATCCTGGGATGACCCCAGTCTGATCACATAGGACCCCAGGGTGACCTCGCTCTGATCACATAGGACTCCAGGATGACCCCAGTACAATGACCCAGGACCCCAGGGTGACCATGCTCTAATCAAGAGGACCCCAGTACAATGACACAGGACTCCGGGGTGAACTCACTCTGATGACATCGGACCCCAGGGTGACCTCATTCTGATAACATAGGACCCCAGTACAATGACACAGGACCCCGGGATGACCTCGCTCTGACATAGGACCCCAGGGTGACCCCGCTCTGATGACATAAGACCCCAGGGTGACCTCAGTACCTCAACATGGGATCCTAGGCTGATATCATTACCATTAGTCAATTTTCTGCAGTCAAGCCCCTCCAGAATGGCGAATGTTCCATTTATTGGGTACACAGTGTAACAGAGAGGATGGAAGTTCACACTTCACTGGCTGCATGCTTGTTCCATGTCAGAGCACCTGATAAACCAGAGCTAATGAGTGCCAACACCCCGTCCTGAGATGTTCTTGGCCTTTAAACATGCTGATGATGACACCGAGCTTCCTACAATATACAACAGGAAAGAGCAGCAGAAGACTGACGAGGTCATCTCTTTGCTTCCTCCTCACCTCTTGCTTTCTCCACCCCCCGCCTCTCTCCTCTTCTTTCCCCTCCTCTCCTCCCTGACTCATTACTCACCCTGCCAATCATTTCTCCCGAACCCTCTTCTGCCACCCCTCTCCCCTTCCTTTCTCCACCCCCAACTCTACACCTCTCTCCTCTTCCTTCTCCCCGACTCCTTACTCACTCCGCCAATCATTTCTCCTGAACCCTCCTCTTCTCCTGCCACACCCCCACCCCTCTCCTCTTCCTTTCTACCTCCCCACCCCTCTCTCCTCTTCCCCCCTTCCTTTCTACCTTCCCCTCTCATCATCTCCCCCCCCACCTCTCCCTTCCCCCCCACCTCTCCCTTCCCCCCCAATCATCTCTCCCTCTCTCCCCCCCAATCATCTCTCCCTCCCCCCCCCCCCCCCCCATCATCTCTTCCTTCCCACCCTCCTTTCCTCCGCTTCTCTTTCTTCTCCAGCCCCTTTCTCTTACCCCTCTTCCATTTCTTTTCTCCCCCTTAACCTCCTATTTCTCTCCTCATTTTTCCGGCCTCCTCAGTAGGATCGTTATTGGCTGCGTTGGTCTGTCTGCTCCGCTCTCAGGCCGGTGACGGCGCCATTGCCAGAGGGAAGGTTTAATGACGCACGCCCCCGATTCAGGACAATCACCCGACCCAGTAAAACACGACCACAAAACACGTGTAAAGAAATACTAACTTTAATAATGAGCGCTTGTAACTCTCCTTTGGTATAATCAAGGCAAAAAAATGTATCTTTAAAATCATATGAAAAAAAAAAAAAAGTCATGTACAAGGAAGTGACGCAGCAATACGAGACGCAGATGATATGTTGCTGCAGGTGGCGAGACTTTGGTATCAGAATATAAAGTGTGCATGCAATAAGGGGGTGGGGGTCTATGTACATGTGTGGGGGGATGGGAACAAACATGTGCATTTCTCTGTGCGCCCCGTCCTTTCCGCCAGCAAAAGACGCTTTCCCATTGGTCTGGCTGTGTGGTCACATGACTACCTTCCTTTCCAAGCCTCTTCCTCCTCTCGGATGTGAGGATCGATCTTCTGGTCTCAGATACAATGCACAGGACTGAACCGGCTACAGACAGCAGAACAACCTACCCAACCTGACCCTTTACCAACCATAGTTAGGGAAGGAAATAAGCATCACTGGAACCCAGGAGGGCCAAAGGCGACAACCCAACATCATAAGACCCAACAACAAAGACCCAACATCATAAGCTTGGCCATCAGCCATGACCCCCACGTTGCCGGAGGATGTCCACTGACCACAGACACCCCTCCCAGTCTAATGTCTACAGCAGCTTTTCTAAACCGTCTTACTTCAGAGGAACCCCTCAAATAATACTGAGGTCCTGGGAACCCCTGCTAGAACCAATTAATTGGGGGTTCAGTTACAAAATATGCCCTGGCTAATGGTGGCTGGTGGGAAGAATGTCCCTCTTAAGGTGGTGTTCAGAATGCCAACCTGTCATGTAGCCGGCTCTGCCAAGTGGTGTTGGCCCCAAAACTGTAGCGGCACCATCAAATGGGAGGTTAATCAGCCAAACCTCCAGCAACCTCTTGAGGAACTCTGGTTGAGAATAACTGGTCTACAGATCAAAGCAGGCCATCCCCCGCCTACCCTCAGGGAACCGTACAGAGTAACCGAGGCTGATCCTCCACCTCTCCATCATTTCAACCCATCCCAGTCTGAGATCCCTTTCCCATTACTGAGCCGCCTTCTGCTCCCTGTCCTATCCCAGGGCACCTCAATGCCTGTACCAGATCTTTTAGAACTTCTGCTCTATCCAGCCTGGAGACCCAACTGGGGTCACCAATGTGCTTCTTCAGTAAGGAAAGCAGCACTGTACAGGATGTGGCCAGAACCAAACAGAATTCACTTTACTGTATCCACTGGAAAAGGGACTGGTAGTCACTGCCGACTGCAGGGCGATCACCAATAGACCACCAGTATGAACTGGGAAGACCTGGGCTAACTGGAGAGGCTTCCAGGATTTACCACATCCAGAATTAATCTACAGGTAGCTTTTAATAGTAGAAAAATCTTCCAAATCAAGCCAAAAAATGAAGCAGAAAGCAACAGGAGATCCGTTCTCCTGAGGACGCCAAGCGAAACTGGTGAAGTGGGGGTGGTTATGGCCTCTAGGGGGTTGGCCTTCGGTTTTCAATGTGCCTAGTGTCTATTACTCCTATAGGTGGCAATATAAGCCCAATGTCTCTTACTATCAATCTGTATCCCTCAATGGACAATGGAGAAATTCTGATTGGCTACGATGGGTTGTAGTTCTGTACGCAACATCGCCTCGTACACAGCACAACTGCACCTTCTGCCCAGGCGCTGGAAATCGCACCCTGCCGTTTTGTGTCTGGAACACCCTCCAAACCGGAACCCCTTAAACATCAACTGGATGGACTTGTGTCTTTTTTCAACCTGACTAACTATGTAACTATGAAAGTCTAGGAAGCTCTAAAAATCTAAACCATAGATGGCTAGGGGTGCAAACCCTTCTGATGCCAAGCCTGATATTCGGTCTTCCTCCCTAGAAGCGGGTGCAAGATGCCAGCCGGGGCTCATTTTCTGGTCCATGCACCGTGCAAGAAGGAAGTCACCAGCACTCAATATTAATCCAGACATAGTCCCCACTGACGCGTTTCACCCACAGACCTTGGCTTAATTGTAGATAAAGCCAATATTAGTAGGTGAAAAGCATCAGTGTAGGAGTTCTCTCTGGTTGAGAATTAACTGGTCTACAGATCAGAGCAGACCATCCTGACCTACCCTCAGGGAACTGTTCGGAGTAACTGTGGATGATCCTTCACCTCTCTACCATTTCAACCCATCTCAGTCTGAGATCCCTTTCCCTGTAGTTGGCAGTACCTGGGCAGTAAGTGCAGTTGTGCTGCGTAGGAGGTCCCGGGGCATGTACTCTCTTGTCTACATCAATATTGTCAGCCTGTTCTTTTATAAAATCTAATGAGAGCGCCAACTAAAGTCCGAGAGTACAAAAAACGTTATTAGTATTGGTTCATAAACAACAACATAGAACGACCAACGCATTTCGGGAGATCAAGTGCCTTCCTCCTCTTTAGGGCTACAAAACATACACAAATTTCTATACCGGAAGGGATACATCCCAGCTTTATACAAACCAATAAAGTAGTTCAGCTACATTGAGATCGGTGTTATAGTGCTGAAAAAGTGGGAAGTCTTTGAGCCGACGAAACGCGTTGGTATTCTATAATCATTTGTGAACCAATACTAAACAGTTTCTATACCCAGACTGTTTGTCTGGTACGCTCACTAGACTTCATACATGGGAACCTTCAAATATGTGCCCCTCTTAAGTGTGAGGGAGACCCGTTTCTGGAGAGCCATTACATCTTATTGTGATCTGACCAATCTTCTGGTGATTTGAACCCAGCACCTCGTTTCTATTGGTTACAGTTCTTCGATAGATCCAAGCTGCGTTCTCACTCTGGTCATTGGGTGGGAGGGGTGAAGCGAGGCGGGATGGTTAAGGTGTGGTCATCCAAAGAACAAAGTCATCAATGGCCGACATTTCCCTCCCTTTCCTTTAAGGCAAAGGGTAGAAAGAAGTCACCGAACGCCTCTATTAGGGGAAGATGGAGTTCAGATTCTGGGGCAGAAATGATTCACAGGTTGGTGACAACCTCGCTAAGTCCTTTCCACTGGAGGACAGAAGGCGGGGACCGGTAGATGAGACGCACTCTGCGAATAAATGGGGTTCTGGGGGGGGGGGGGGGGTCACAAGGAATTCCAGCATGCAGCAGCTCCGGCTACAATCATTATTGCCGTTCAGTAAAGAACCCATCTTCGCTGAAATCCCACACAATGGGGGAAAAAAGTCTATATAACATCATGTGGCTGAGAAGGGGTTGCCCTTGAGGTCACCCCTCCCCCACCTCAGAAATCGGGATGCATTGTACAAAATCAAAGACGAAAAAAAAAAAAAAAGAAGGTTTCTAGAAGGCACAAATCAGTATTGTAGAGCGGCCGCCACAGATCGTCGTGTGCTATGAGAAGAGGAGCCCGTTTTGTGCTGGGTGGGGGGGGGTGGGTCGGGGGGAGAGGAGGACAATCCGCTCGCCCATCTTGAGTACAGTTCGCTCCCTTGCGTGTGATTAAGGGGGTATTCCGGGTCTCACTTGTGCATTAGGACCCCTAAAGATTCCCTGAAAGTGACGGAAGGGAGCCACGGCGACGGGCCCGCAATGAGATACAGTATAAGGATGGCCGACAAACCCCCCCCCCCCACCCCGTGATCGGAGATTCTAAAGAAGGAACGTGGCTGCCTGTGGCCGACAGGCGGATGGGCCTCACTGTCTCCGCTCCACTGGTTGTTGAAGACAAAGCTCGCTCCCGGCGGAGATTATCGGTAAGTGATTGTCCATGTGGTAGCTGATGAGGTGGCTCACGCTCTCGAAACGGTGGTCTTTAGTCCGAACCTGGCAAGAAGAGAAGACCAGTTAAGCAGGATTTCCATCATCCACCATTCCATGGCCCCCCCCCCCCCCCCAACACAAAAAATAGGAGGAAACTCACCACGCCTTCCGGATCCACCAGCAGAAGGTGTTTAGGCTGCCCGTTCTGGAGGCCGGTCAGGACGTACTGCCCCGGGGTGGTGGTGCTCTCTCTTACGAGGAAGTCCCCATTGACCCGTAGAAGCCTCTCGGCCTCCTTCCGGGTCATCTTCCCGTGATACCACGGCTCCCGCTTCAATTGTTCCTCCATGCTGATGAGGGCTTGACCCGGGGGAAGAGCTTCTTCAAATGGCTCTGTGGACAGGAAGGATAATGAGAAAATATACTAAAAAACTGTGTATTCCCCTCCCCATCTTCCCTCTGCACAGCACTGCTCCTTTTTAGTGTTGAGGCAAGACCAGAGAATTTCAACCTAACCCCTCAAGTCAACAGAGCTCAAGGTGTCATGACTTGGTTTAAAGGAAGGAAGGGGGTACACACCTTGAAACACATAAGCCAGATAGTTTACCTCTGAGGAAGGTGCACAACCCTCGAAACACACAAGCCAGCTAGTCTACCTCTGAAGAAGGGGATATAGGTCTGGAAACGTGTAAGCCGGCTAGTTTTCCTCTGAAGAAGGGGATATAGGTCTCAAAACGTGTAAGCCAGCTAGTTTGCCTCTGAATAAGGGGGTACAAGCCTCGAAATACATAAGCCAGCTAATTTGCCTCTGACACAGGGAATACAACCCTCAAACCATGGAAGCCTGCTAGTTTGGCTCTGAGGAAGGAGGTACAACCCTCGAAACATATAAGCCAGCTAGTTTAGCTCTGAGGAAAAGGGTACAACTTTCAAAACATGTAAGCCAACTAGCGTGGCTCTGAGAAATGGGGAACAAGCCTCAAAATGTGTAAGCCAGCTAGTTTGGCTCTGAGGAATAGGGTACAACCCTCGAAACACGTAAGCCACCTAGTTCGCCTCTGAGGAAGCAAGCTAGGATCCAGGTGATGTCCTTCCAAGCTGAGGAGCACGTGTAGTGGATCGAACGATTTTGATGCTGATGCCGATGGGCTTTGATTATCACAGCATTAGGAGTACAATTATCTTGGAGTATCAATAAATGTGTTAGTAGGGGTGATGCGCTAGACTGGTGTGCCCTCTGTTTTTTCAGGGTGTCATGGGCCTGCCCCTTTATGGGGTGTCAACATTCTGATATAGGATCATAGTACTGGTGTGACCCCTCCCTATAGTAGTTAGAACACTGGCACTGACCCCCCCCCCCCCCCCCTCCCATAATACTATGAGTACTGGTACTCACACCCCTCTCCCATAGTATTATTGGTACCTCTATGAATAAGTTCCTCTGGTGGAATGAAACGCGTTAGCTTTACTATGACGCCAGGTGTACTTTGTGACTGCATCCTTTTGGTTTCAATAAAATATTGGCTTTTATGGTGAGCGTCTGCCTTCCTTTTTTTGGAGGATCTATGTGTTATATGAGTACCAATGCTGACCCCTCCTATAATACTAGAAGTATTGGGGCTGACCAGTCCCGCTCCTATAGCACTACAAGTACCAACACTGACCACTCCCACACCTATAATACTGGCCCCTCCACCCTATACCATACTACTACAAGTACTGACCCTTCGAGTACTGGTACTGACCCACATCCTGTACTATAAGTACCGGTATTTACCCCTCTTCCTGTACACCCAATACTGACTTCCAACAGACACCCCTTACTTAGATATTTGTTCAGGAGGGGCCCACCTTATGACAGACATTCCTGAGCTTTAGGACATGATGACCCCCATAAAGCAAGTTGCAGACTCACTCATATCAAAGATGTCCCTCTGGCCATTGATGGTCCCTCGCAGAGGCTGCCGGGACTTCTCCAGGTTCTGGACGTTGACATACGAGGGGTCATCGAAGAGGTCGGGGCGGTTCAGCGGCTTGGCGCCGGGTACAGGGAAGCGCTCCTTACCTGAATGAAAAGAGAAAAAAAAGGATGAAACCTGGACCTGAACCCACAGGAGAAATCAGATGGGAGGTGGGACATGGTGACCAGGATGAGGAGGAGAGATCAGATATAGATCAGGGATTAGGTGGGACATGGTGACCAGGATGAGGAGGAGAGATCAGATATAGATCAGGGATTAGGTGGGACATGGTGACCAGGATGAGGAGGAGAGATCAGATATAGATCAGGGATTAGGTGGGACATGGTGACCAGGATGAGGAGGAGAGATCAGATATAGATCAGGGATTAGGTGGGACACGGTGACCAGGATGAGGAGGAGAGATCAGATATAGATCAGGGATTAGGTGGGACACGGTGACCAGGATGAGGGGAGAGATCAGATATAGATCAGGGATTAGGTGGGACACGGTGACCAGGATGAGGGGAGAGATCAGATATAGATCAGGGATTAGGTGGGACACGGTGACCAGGATGAGGGGAGAGATCAGATATAGATCAGGGATTAGGTGGGACACGGTGACCAGGATGAGGAGGAGAGATCAGATATAGATCAGGGATTAGGTGGGACACGGTGACCAGGATGAGGGGAGAGATCAGATATAGATCAGGGATTAGGTGGGACACGGTGACCAGGATGAGGGGAGAGATCAGATATAGATCAGGGATTAGGTGGGACACGGTGACCAGGATGAGAAGAGAGATCAGATATAGATCAGGGATTAGGTGGGACACGGTGACCAGGATGAGGAGGAGAGATCAGATATAGATCAGGGATTAGGTGGGACACGGTGACCAGGATGAGGGGAGAGATCAGATATAGATCAGGGATTAGGTGGGACATGGTGACCAGGATGAGGAGGAGAGATCAGATATAGATCAGGGATTAGGTGGGACATGGTGACCAGGATGAGGGGAGAGATCAGATATAGATCAGGGATTAGGTGGGACACGGTGACCAGGATGAGGGGAGAGATCAGATATAGATCAGGGATTAGGTGGGACATGGTGACCAGGATGAGGGGAGACATCAGATATAGATCAGGGATTAGGTGGGACACGGTGACCAGGATGAGGAGGAGAGATCAGATATAGATCAGGGATTAGGTGGGACACGGTGACCAGGATGAGGAGGAGAGATCAGATATAGATCAGGGATTAGGTGGGACATGGTGACCAGGATGAGGGGAGAGATCAGATATAGATCAGGGATTAGGTGGGACACGGTGACCAGGATGAGGGGAGAGATCAGATATAGATCAGGGATTAGGTGGGACACGGTGACCAGGATGAGGAGGAGAGATCAGATATAGATCAGGGATTAGGTGGGACACGGTGACCAGGATGAGGAGGAGAGATCAGATATAGATCAGGGATTAGGTGGGACACGGTGATGAGGAGGAGAGATCAGATATAGATCAGGGATTAGGTGGGACACGGTGATGAGGAGGAGAGATCAGATATAGATCAGGGATTAGGTGGGACACGGTGACCAGGATGAGGGGAGATCAGATATAGATCAGGGATTAGGTGGGACACGGTGATGAGGGGAGAGATCAGATATAGATCAGGGATTAGGTGGGACACGGTGACCAGGATGAGGAGGAGAGATCAGATATAGATCAGGGATTAGGTGGGACACGGTGACCAGGATGAGGAGGAGAGATCAGATATAGATCAGGGATTAGGTGGGACACGGTGACCAGGATGAGAAGAGAGATCAGATATAGATCAGGGATTAGGTGGGACACGGTGACCAGGATGAGGAGGAGAGATCAGATATAGATCAGGGATTAGGTGGGACACGGTGACCAGGATGAGGGGAGATCAGATATAGATCAGGGATTAGGTGGGACACGGTGACCAGGATGAGGAGGAGAGATCAGATATAGATCAGGGATTAGGTGGGACATGGTGACCAGGATGAGGAGGAGAGATCAGATATAGATCAGGGATTAGGTGGGACATGGTGACCAGGATGAGGGGAGAGATCAGATATAGATCAGGGATTAGGTGGGACACGGTGACCAGGATGAGGGAGAATCAGATATAGATCAGGGATTAGGTGGGACACGGTGACCAGGATGAGGAGGAGAGATCAGATATAGATCAGGGATTAGGTGGGACACGGTGACCAGGATGAGGGGAGAGATCAGATATAGATCAGGGATTAGGTGGGTGGTGACCAGGATGAGGAGGAGAGATCAGATATAGATCAGGGATTAGGTGGGACACAGTGACCAGGATGAGGAGGAGAGATCAGATATAGATCAGGGATTAGGTGGGACACGGTGACCAGGATGAGGGGAGAGATCAGATATAGATCAGGGATTAGGTGGGACATGGTGACCAGGATGAGGAGGAGAGATCAGATATAGATCAGGGATTAGGTGGGACACGGTGACCAGGATGAGGAGGAGAGATCAGATATAGATCAGGGATTAGGTGGGACACAGTGACCAGGATGAGGAGGAGAGATCAGATATAGATCAGGGATTAGGTGGGACACGGTGATGAGGAGGAGAGATCAGATATAGATCAGGGATTAGGTGGGACACGGTGATGAGGAGGAGAGATCAGATATAGATCAGGGATTAGGTGGGACACAGTGACCAGGATGAGGAGGAGAGATCAGATATAGATCAGGGATTAGGTGGGACACGGTGATGAGGAGGAGAGATCAGATATAGATCAGGGATTAGGTGGGACACTGTGACCAGGATGAGGAGGAGAGATCAGATATAGATCAGGGATTAGGTGGGACACGGTGATGAGGAGGAGAGATCAGATATAGATCAGGGATTAGGTGGGACACTGTGACCAGGATGAGGGGAGAGATCAGATATAGATCAGGGATTAGGTGGGACACGGTGACCAGGATGAGGAGGAGAGATCAGATATAGATCAGGGATTAGGTGGGACACGGTGACCAGGATGAGGAGGAGAGATCAGATATAGATCAGGGATTAGGTGGGACATGGTGACCAGGATTAGGGGAGAGATCAGATATAGATCAGGGATTAGGTGGGACACGGTGACCAGGATGAGGAGGAGAGATCAGATATAGATCAGGGATTAGGTGGGACACGGTGATGAGGAGGAGAGATCAGATATAGATCAGGGATTAGGTGGGACACTGTGACCAGGATGAGGAGGAGAGATCAGATATAGATCAGGGATTAGGTGGGACACGGTGATGAGGAGGAGAGATCAGATATAGATCAGGGATTAGGTGGGACACGGTGACCAGGATGAGGAGGAGAGATCAGATATAGATCAGGGATTAGGTGGGACACGGTGACCAGGATGAGGAGGAGAGATCAGATATAGATCAGGGATTAGGTGGGACACGGTGATGAGGAGGAGAGATCAGATATAGATCAGGGATTAGGTGGGACACGGTGACCAGGATGAGGAGAGAGATCAGATATAGATCAAGGATTGGGAGAAAAAGAATGGGTGGAGTTATCAGGAAAGGCGGAGTCACTTGGAGTTGACTTGTTACCTTGTACTGAGGCCTGTGGCTGCAGCTTCCGTGGGTCCTGCTCCGCCCCGGTGATCTGTCCCACTGGCTGCAGACAGGAAAGGACGGTCACATAACAATTTATTGTAATATATATATCCCCCCCCCCCCCCCCCGTCCTCCTCAGAGCAGCCTCACCAGAGTGGCGCCCATGTGATTGGGACTTTGCCTCGGTACTGCAGGAGCCGCTCCCTCCCGTAATCGCATGTCCACCACCCCGCCGATGGGCGGCTCCTTGCCTGGGAAATCGTTGTAATAGGCGTGGTCTGGAAGCTCCTCCTCTTCCTCGTCCCACGCGGAGCAGTCAAATCCGGCCATCCTGGAGTGAAGTAAAAAGATAAACATTACAGGTTCTGCTCCTCCGGCACATCTCTGACCCACCATACTTGATTGGGGGGGGGGGGGCTGGGAGTACCTGTCATGCGGAGTCACCAATTTTGGAGGATTTTTGAGGTATTGTTTGAAGCGGAGTTCGAAGGCCTGTCCGATGGTGCTGATCACATCCTGGGCGTGACCCTCGGGGCACTCCAATATATGGCAAGCTGCGGGGGGACACAGACAGTTCACGTTACCATTCTGTAAAGGGCTTCCCCTGATACTTCCAGGTATGGAGAAGCATATGACTGACTCCCCTTTCCCCCATGTGACAGCGCTGCTGTGTAGGGATTGGCTGCTCAGGTTCACCCTTCCCACCGGCTGTATGTGTATATGTGGCATGGCGGAGGCGGGCCTTATTCTATACTGCCACATATGAGTACCTATTGTGTGCTAGAAGCCAACTCCTTTGCATGCTCTTAACACCGTGACTGCGCTGTTATCTACAGCTCTGGGTCGTGGAACTTTCCGGAGCCAGTAGGACAGGCTCCTGATCATGTGATCAATGTGATTGGCCATCAGTGATCACATGATCAGGGCCAGTCCTGCTGGCCAGCACAGTGATCACATGATCAGGAGCCTGTCCTGCTGGCCAGCACAGTGATCACATGATCAGGAGCCTGTCCTGCTGGCCAGCACAGTGATCACATGATCAGGAGCCTGTCCTGCTGGCCAGCACAGTGATCACATGATCAGGAGCCTGTCCTGCTGGCCAGCACAGTGATCACATGATCAGGAGCCTGTCCTGCTGGCCAGCACAGTGATCACATGATCAGGAGCCTGTCCTGCTGGTCAGCACAGTGATCACATGATCAGGAGCCTGTCCTGCTGGCCAGCACAGTGATCACATGATCAGGAGCCTGTCCTGCTGGTCAGCACAGTGATCACATGATCAGGAGCCTGTCCTGCTGGTCAGCACAGTGATCACATGATCAGGAGCCTGTCCTGCTGGTCAGCACAGTGATCACATGATCAGGAGCCTGTGTAACACTCCAGCTTTACCATTTCTTAAAAGGTCCAGTGGAAAGGGGTTCAAAGAGGACTTTTGGACGTCCATATCTTATTCACGCTGGAGACCGCGCTGGACTGACTAGATCAGTTACTGGTCCCGGGTGGGCGACTATGAAGGTAAGTCGGAAGAAATCCCTCCAGGTCGGTTGTGCCCAGTATTGGATAATGGCGGTGAACCCTCTTAGGGGTGGGGCTGCTGCCCTTTTGGGACGGTTTTATGCAGGTTTCCACATGTAGGCTTGGGGAAGGAAGGAAGGGAAGGTCCAAAGAAATATAGGAGTTTGAAGGTAGGTTAAAAAGGCGTTTATTGAAAGTAGTACATCAAGCAAACGGGTTTCGGGGGGAAAGGACTCCCCTTCATCAGGGCTTTCCAGTAAGCACAAGAAATATACAGAAAAGAGAGATGTATAAAAATGGACATGGGTCGGGATAACAACATTTATAACACATATACACTTTTATCTCATTTTTATATATCGCTTTTCTGTATATATTTCAAGCTTGTTCAGGAGGCTTGAAAAAGGGGAAGCCCTCGCCCCCGAAACGCATGGCTTGATGTTCTTGCTGCTACTCTCAATAAACACCTTTTAACCCACAATTCAAACCCGGATCTCTTTGGACACCGGACCCTTCTCCCTTCCACACCCCCCCAAGTCTACTTTTGGACGTCTGGCCAGTTCAAAAACAATTTTCATTGAGGTCACAAACGGCTCCAACTTGGGCCCCTTTCACACTTGTGCGACTCGTCCTGCGACTTGGGACTCCGCGATTTACAATGAGTATCGTTCATATCTGTGCGACTTCAAGTCACAGCGACTGCAGAGTAGTCCCTGTACTACTTTGGCCCGACTTTGATGCGACTCGGTATTACACAGGCATTGCTGCAAGTCTCATCAAAGGCTGCTTTCACACTACTTAAAAGGTCGCGCCATTTTGCCGCGATTTTAGCGAATGCCTGTGTAAACTTGAGGTCTATGGACCTCAATACGTATCAGAGTCGGACCTAAGTAGTACAGGGACTACTATGACGTCAGTGCGACTTGAAGAAGTCACACAGATATGAACGGTACTCATTGGAAATCATGGGGGGGGTACGACTTGGCATGCGACTTTATGTCCCAAGTCACAGGACAAGTTGTACGGGTGTGAAAGGGGCCAAATACACAAAGTCTCTTTCCATTATCAGATACATCTCATGATAAACCCCCAAAAAATGAAAATAGGGAACCCCTCCCCCACCTTACCTCTTTGATTCACTGGATCTTTGGCAACGTAAGCTACATATTCTGCGGTGTCCTGAAATACAACATGGAGGGAGAACGGTTACCCACAATCCTCTAGTCCTCACTCCACACTGTACATCTAGGCTCCACCTCTAGACCTAAAGTGCACAATATGGCCGACAAATGGGGGGGCCCTATATTATTGGCCACCAGAGGAGGGGGGAGGGCCCCTATATTACTGGCCATGGGGGAAGGGAGGGCCCCTATATTATTGGCCATGGGGGAAGGGAGGGCCTCTATATTATTGGCCATGGGGGAAGGGAGGGCCCCTATATTACTGGCCATGGGGGAAGGGAGGGCCCCTATATTACTGGCCATGGGGGAAGGGAGGGCCCCTATATTATTGGCCATGGGGGAGGGGGGACCCCTATATTACTGGCCATGGGGGAGGGGGGACCCTATATTATTGGCCATGGGGGAGGGGGGACCCTATATTATTGGCCATGGGGGAGGGGGGACCCTATATTATTGGCCATGGTTTTGAAGTGGGATATCTAACAATCTCATACAGGTGTGATGGTCGGGTGTAGACACTTTGGGGGGCACCTCTGACCGCACTCACCGGATCTCCCCCGGAGGCGAAGGATATGGACTGCATGTGGTGATTTGCGATGATCTGCGGGAACAAGAAAATGTTTTATTATTTGGATTTAATACGGCACAAATTTCACCCAAAAATGCCAGGACAATACAAATACCCCCCAAATCACCCCCTCAGTACAAATACCCCCCAAATCACCCTCCAGTACAAATACCCCCCAAATCACCCTCCAGTACAAATACCCCCCAAATCACAAATACCCCCAAATCACAAATACACCCCCCCCCCCCAATACAAATACCACCAAATCATCTCCCTGTACAAATACACCCCCCCCCCCCCCCAATCACCGTCCTAGTACAAATACCCCCCTAAATCACACAAATATCCCTCCTAGTACAAATACCCCCCTAAATCACACAAATATCCCTCCTAGTACAAATACCCCCTCAATCACCCTCCTAGTACAAATACCCCCCCCAAACACAAATACCCCCAAATCACAAATACACCCCCCCTCCCCCCTCAATCACCCTTCTAGTACAAATACCCCCTCAATCACCCTCCTAGTACAAATACCCCCTCCCCCATCACAAATACCCCCAAATCACAAATACACCCCCCAATCACCCTCCTAGCACAAATACCCCCCCAATCACCCTCCTAGTACAAATTACCCCTCCCCCAATCACAAATACCCCCAAATCACAAATACACCCCCCAAATCAGCCACAGTACAAATACCCCCCAAATCACCCTCCTAGTACAAATACCCCCCCATCACAAATACACCCCCCCCCAATCACCCTCCTAGTACAAATACCCCCTCAATCACCCTCCTAGTACAAATACCCCCTAATCACAAATACACCCCCCCCCTCAATCACCCTTCTAGTACAAATACCCCCTCAATCACCCTCCTAGTACAAATACCCCCTCCCCCATCACAAATACCCCCAAATCACAAATACACCCCCCAATCACCCTCCTAGTACAAATACCCCCCCAATCACCCTCCTAGTACAAATTACCCCTCCCCCAATCACAAATACCCCCAAATCACAAATACACCCCCCAAATCAGCCACAGTACAAATACCCCCTCAATCACCCTCCTAGTACAAATACCCCCCCATCACAAATACACCCCCCCCAATCACCCTCCTAGTACAAATACCCCCTCAATCACCCTCCTAGTACAAATACCCCCCCCCCAAACACAAATACCCCCAAATCACAAATACACCCCCCCCCCCCCTCAATCACCCTTCTAGTACAAATACCCCCTCAATCACCCTCCTAGTACAAATACCCCCTCCCCCATCACAAATACCCCCAAATCACAAATACACCCCCCAATCACCCTCCTAGTACAAATACCCCCCCAATCACCCTCCTAGTACAAATTACCCCTCCCCCAATCACAAATACCCCCAAATCACAAATACACCCCCCAAATCAGCCACAGTACAAATACCCCCCAAATCACCCTCCTAGTACAAATACCCCCCCAATCACAAATACCCCCAAATCACAAGTAACCCCCCCCATCACCCTCCCAGTACAAATAACACCCAAATCATCCCCAAGTACAAATACAACCCCCCCAATTACCCCCCTAGTACAAATAACCCCCCAATCACAAATACCCCCAAATCGCAAATAACCCCCCCCCCCCCCCCAAAATCACCCCCAGTACACATACCCCCCAAATCATCCCCCAGTACAAAAAAAAAACCCAAATCACCCTCCGGTACAAATACCCCACAAATAACCATCCCAGTACAAATACCCCCCCAATACACATACCCCCCAAATCATTCCCCAGTACAAATACCCCCCCCCACATCACAAATACCCCCAAATCACAAATAGCCCCCCCCCAAATCACCCCAGTACAATTACCACAAAGTACAAATACCCCCTAAATCACCCTTTTTTGGAACACAGACAGTCCGGGGTATTTAGAAGTTTTTTGGCGAGTTTTTTGAAGTTTTACATTTTTTTGTCATAATTTGGAAAATGAAGAAATTAAAACCAAACAATGTATTATTTTATCTTTCCATCCTATCAGTGCGGAGTCATCATATAACATGTGTGGTGGTGATCAGAGACACTCACTGGTGACATCATGGAAAAAATAAAATAAAAATAAATACTTATTTTTTTTGTAATTATAATGATTTTTTTTTAACACACTGTGACTACATCCATGCAGTGTTACCATAGTAACTACTCTAGGAAACTGATAAACAGTGTAAGTTGACCTTACCGATTGGTTGTGATTGGTCACAGTGATCACATGGTATGGATGGGACTGCGATTGGCCTGGTCTGTACCATGTGATCACTGTGACCAATCACAGCCGGCAACACAATTGTATACAATGGATGGCATAGAAAAAAAAAGAAAACCCTCCATTGGTTCCAGCCGTCATGTGACCTGCTGCGATTGGTTACAGCGATTACATGGTAATGGCAGCAGGTCAGTGCAGTGCTCAGTCATTGGCTGTGGCCGGGAGGCACCCCGCAGGCACATGGGAAGCCCGTGTTCTGGGAGGAGCCTCCTCGGTACTATAGGCCAGGCGGTAAAGGGTTAAAGGTGACGTTAGTTCTGCTTATATTCTGCCTTTCCCCTCCCCCAGTCATCAACATCTCCGTTACATTATTGTGGACCCAATGACACCATCACCGGGTCTCTGTGCTTTTCTATGTAATGCAGGCAGATCATGGCTGGTGGGAGGGGCTTTCTGAAAACCTCACAGCCCCCCCACTACTTCTCTCCAGAGACCCTCCTCAGCTCTGATGCAAGCACTGGGAGGAGTTATGCAAATATCAAAATACCTAGATGAATGGGTTGGGTTTCATTTGCATGCAGACTAGGCGACGCCCACGCGTGATAGGGGGGAAAAGGGCTAGATGATGCAGAGTGTCCCCCCCCCGTCACAGCTCACCTGCTTGCAGTCGGAAGCCATGAGGTTGAGGCTGCTGGTGGATACGGTGAGGGTGATCGGCATCCCGGCAAACTTCAGGTTACACTTCCCCAGGATGGAGTTGAGGGCGCGGCCTCCCGTCTGCGAGACACAAAAATCAGACCAATCAATAGAGACGCGGCCGCTTCCCTTCCGCCTGATTAGCCAGGCCTGGAATACATGACCCCTCCCCCCCTCCATTATCAGAAACAAATATTGATTAGTCCCTTGACCGCTGCGCTGCCTGTCACCTCTGTACGGGGGAGGGGATTAACCCCTTTGTTCCCAACCTTCCTCCTCCTCCTAGAGGTGGCTCCGCCCACAACGGATCATTCCGTGGATGGTCACTTTTCTCCGATTCTTTATAATATCCCCCCTCCCACTTTCTGATAGCTCCGCCCCCATCTACTGCATTAAAGTGGAACTCCAGACAAAACTTTTTTTTTATTCAAGTATTAGAAGATCTGATTTTTTTTTTTTACTGCAGTGGGCGGGGTCTTTGGGAGGAGTTATGCAAATAACAAAATGCCTTGATGGGTGGGGTGTCAGTCTGGAGGAGTGGGCGTTTCCTAGGCAGACTGTATTTGCATAGGTAACGCCCACAATGTGATGCTGAGCCTCCACGATTGACAGAATTGATAAAAGAGGCGGGGCCAGTGAGTTATCAATCCACCTTCCTTTTCCAAGGAGGCGACTCCTCATAATTCAGTGCTTTGGGAATGGTCACTGTTCTCGATTGTTAAACCCGCCCCTTGTTGTGTCACACTTTGATAGCTCCGCCCCTATCTACTGTATTAAAGTGTAACTCCAGACAAAGTTTCTTTTTTAAGGTAACGCCCACAATGTGATGCTGAGCCTCCCATACTGACAGAACTGATGAGAGGGGAGGGGCCAGGCAGACTGGGGAGAAATAGGCGAGGAGGAGTGGGCGGTCCTAGACAGGCTGTATCTGAATGGGTACCGCCCACATGTGGTACTGAGCTTCCATGAATGAAAGGCTGAAATCCAATGAATGAAAGAGGCGGGGCCAGGGACAGTAAGGCGGACCATCCTCTGACCAGGAAATGAGGCGGGGCTCTATCTTACTTGCTGCAGTAAAATCAGAGGAAGCCGTGTCAGTCCAGGAGGAGGAGCCTGTACACACGGAGGGAGGATTTCAGTGTAGGGGGAGGAGCCGGTACACCCGGAGGATGGAGGGAGGATTTCAGTGCAGGGGGAGGAGCCGGTATGCCTGGAGGATTTCAGCTCAGGGGAGGAGCCTGTACACCCGGAGGATGGAGGGAGGATTTCAGTCCAGGGGGAGGAGCCTGTACACCCGGAGGATGGAGGGAGGATTTCAGTCCAGGGGGAGGAGCCAGTACACCCGGAGGATGGAGGGAGGATTTCAGTCCAGGGGGAGGAGCCTGTACACCCGGAGGATGGATTGGAGGATTTCAGTCCAGGGGGAGGAGCCTGTACACCCGGAGGATGGAGGGATTTCAGTCCAGGGGGAGGAGCCTGTACACCCGGTGGATGGGGGGCGGACTTCAGTGCAGGGGGAGAGCCTGTACACCCAGAGGATGGGGGGAGGATTTCAGTCCAGGGGAGGAGCCTGTACACCCGGAGGATGGAGGGAGGATTTCAGTGCAGGGGGAGGAGCTGTACACCCGGAGGATGGAGGGAGGATTTCAGTGCAGGGGGAGGAGCCTGTACACCCGGAGGATGGAGGGAGGATTTCAGTGCAGGGGGAGGAGCCTGTACACCCGAAGGATGGAGGGAGATTTCAGTGCAGAGGGGGGGGGGGGGGGGGAGGCGGTACACCCGGAGGATGGAGGGAGGATTTCAGTCCAGGGGGAGGAGCCTGTACACCCAGAGGATGGAGGGAGGATTTCAGTCCAGGGGGAGGAGCCTATATACCCAGAGGATGAAAGGAGGATTTCAGTCCAGGGGGAGGAGCCGGTACACCTGGAGGATGGAGGGAGGATTTCAGTGCAGGGGGAGGAGCCTGTACACCCGAAGGATGGAGGGAGGATTTCAGTCCAGGGGGAGGAGCCTGTACCACCCGGAGGATGGAGGGAGGATTTCAGTGCAGGGGGGAGGAGCCTGTACACCCGAAGGATGGAGGGAGGATTTCAGTCCAGGGGGAGGAGCCTGTACACCCGAAGGATGGAGGGAGGATTTCAGTCCAGGGGGAGGAGCCTGTACACCCGGAGGATGGAGGGAGGATTTCAGTCCAGGGGGAGGAGCCTGTACACCCGGAGGATGGAGGATTTCAGTACAGGGGGAGGAGCCTGTACACCCGGAGGATGGAGGGAGGATTTCAGTGCAGGGGGAGGAGCCTGTACACCCGGAGGATGGAGGGAGGATTTCAGTCCAGGGGAGGAGCCTGTACACCCGGAGGATGGAGGGAGGATTTCAGTCCAGGGGAGGAGCCTGTACACCCGGTGGATGGGGGCGGATTTCAGTGCAGGGGGGAGGAGCCTGTACACCCGGAGGATGGAGGGAGGATTTCAGTCCAGGGGAGGAGCCTGTACACCCAGAGGATGGGGGGAGGATTTCAGTCCAGGGGGAGGAGCCTGTACACCCGGAGGATGGAGGGAGGATTTCAGTGCAGGGGAGGAGCCTGTACACCCGGAGGATGGAGGAGGATTTCAGTGCAGGGGGAGGAGCCTGTACACCCGGAGGATGGAGGGAGGATTTCAGTGCAGAGGGGGGGGGGGAGCGGTACACCCGGAGGAGGGAGGGAGGATTTCAGTCCAGGGGGAGGAGCCTGTACACCCAGAGGATGGAGGGAGGATTTCAGTACAGGGGAGCAGCCTGTACACCCGGAGGATGGAGGGAGGATTTCAGTGCAGGGGGAGCAGCCTGTACACTCGGAGGATGGAGGGAGGATTTCAGTGCAGGGGGAGCAGCCTGTACACCCGGAGGATGGAGGGAGGATTTCAGTGCAGGGGGAGGAGCCTGTACACCCGGAGGATGGAGGGAGGATTTCAGTACAGGGGGAGCAGCCTGTACACTCGGAGGATGGAGCTTTTATCAAAGATGTTCTCCCCTACTCCTCAGGGGAGGGGAGGAGACAGAACTCCGCCCCCTCAGTGTACCTCTATGGTATGGGAGTGAGAGGAGATCACACAGGTAGTAGAATACATCATAAAACGGACAAGCACACGGTGGGCGGCACTCACCTTCCTCCTCGCAGGGCGCCCTTGGCCCCGGGGACGGCATCACACACCAGGCTGATGGCTTCTCTGTGTAGAGGAGAGGAGGACACAGTTCAGTCGCACAGTTAGGGGTCATCTCCATAACATTGGGGAGGAAGGTGTTCTGTAGTTTGGGTCCAGTGTAAACCCCGCTCTTCCATAGATATGGGCGTTGTCACACTACAACAACACCTCCATCTCCATAACCTATGGGGAGGTGTTCTGTAACTCTGTCACAGGGCGACAACGCTGCTCTTCCATAGTTTTGGTACACTGAATGAGCGATGTCACACTAGGACAAGACTACAAAACACCTCCATCTCTCCATGACATATGGGGAGGTGTTCTGCAGTGTGAGAGCGCCACTCTTCCCAAGATATGGGTGTTTGTCACACTAGGACAAGGCTACAGAACACCTCCACCTCTCCATGACCTCTTGGGAGGTGTTCTGTAGTGTGGCAGCACTTCCATAGGTAATGTACAAGGAATGAGCACCTCCCAATAGGTTCTGGAGATGAGGAATGGTGGTGTTTTGTAGTCTTGTTCTCGTGTGACAACGCTCATTGAATGTATCGTATCTATGGAAGAGCAGTGCTGCCACCCTGGGACAGGACTACAGAACACCTCCCCCATCTTCTCATCTACATAACATAGGGAGAGGCATTCTATAGTCCTACTGTAGGGCGACAATGCTGCTGTACCATACAGTACTGTGCATGAACTTTGGCACCCTGGGTCGGGACTACAGAACACCCCCACCTCTCATCTCAATAGCATAGGGGGAGATGTACTGTAGTCTTGTTCTAGGGTGACGTGGTTCATTTACTGCATTTAATGGTACAGCAGCATTGTCACCCTAGGACATGACTACAGTACATCTCCCCCTATGCTATGGAGATGAGCGGTGGAGGTGTTCTGTAGCCCGGTCTGAAGGTGACAGCACTCACTTCTGTCCTGTGCCTATGGAGGAGAAGAGTTGTTACGCTAGGATAGGACTACAGAACACCCCCTGCTCACCTCCAAAAAACACGGGGGAGGGGTTCTGTAGTTCACAGATGTAAAAGGAAAGCAATGTAATGGATAAGAGATTAGCACAGGAAGTTATCACAGAATTTCTGGCAGGATCAAAAACCCCATTCCTGGAAGTCTGGATCTATCACTTCCTCTAAAGATCTTCCAATTACAGGCGGTGACAACACCGAACAATATACAACGGCGACAACGTTCATCACCTCCCCTCCCCACAGAGAACAGAACAACCCCCTCCTCTGTCATGTGACCACGCCCCTCCTACCTTGTGACTTGTGCCGGGTATTGAAGTCCAACGCTCTCATAGACTGCAGGACCTCACACATCCCATATACTGCAAGACAGGAAGAGAGGAGACCACCAATGAGAGAGGGGAAGAGAGAGAGAGACCACCAATGAGAGAGGGGAAGAGAGAGAGACCACCAATGAGAGAGGGGAAGAGAGAGAGACCACCAATGAGAGAGGGGAAGAGAGAGAGACCACCAGCGAGAGAGGGGAGAGAGAGACCACAATGAGAGAGGGGAAGAGAGAGAGACCACCAGCGAGAGAGCGGAAGAGAGAGAGACCACCAGCGAGAGAGGGGCCACCAGCGAGAGAGGGGAAGAGAGAGAGACCACCAACGAGAGAGGGGAAGAGAGAGAGAGACCACCAACGAGAGAGGGAAGAGAGAGCACCAATGAGAGAGGGGAAGAGAGAGAGACCACCAGCGAGAGAGGGGAAGAGAGAGAGACCACCAGCGAGAGAGGGGAAGAGAGAGAGAGCACCAATGAGAGAGGGGAAGAGAGAGAGACCACCTCTAGGGTTGGGAGGTGTATATACAGGAGGTATATATAGGGTTGGGGGTGTATATACAGGAGGTATGGAGGTATATATAGGGTTGGAGGTGTATATACAGGAGGTATATATATATAGGGTAGGAGGTGTATATACAGGAGGTATATATATATATATATATATAGGGTTGGAGGTGTATATACAGGAGGTATGGAGGTATATATAGGGTTGGAGGTGTATATACAGAAGGTATATATAGGGTTGGAGGTGTATATACAGGAGGTATGGAGGTATATATAGGGTTGGAGGTGTATATACAGAAGGTATATATAGGGTTGGAGGTGTATATACAGGAGGTATATATATAGGGTAGGGTGGTGTATATACAGGAGGTATATATAGGGTTGGAGGTGTATATACAGGAGGTATATAAAGGGTTGGAGGTGTATATACAGAAGGTAAATATAGGGTTGGAGGTGTATATACAGGAGGTATATATATAGGGTAGGAGGTGTATATACAGGAGGTATATATAGGGTTGGAGGTGTATATACAGGAGGTATATATAGGGTTGGAGGTGTATATACAGAAGGTATATATAGGGTTGGAGGTGTATATACAGAAGGTATATATATATAGGGTAGGAGGTGTATATACAGGAGGTATATATAGGGTTGGAGGTGTATATACAGGAGGTATGGAGGTATATATAGGGTTGGAGGTGTATATACAGGAGGTATATATAGGGTTGGAGGTGTATATACAGAAGGTATATATATATGGTTGGAGGTGTATATACAGAAGGTATATATATAGGGTTGGAGGTGTATATACAGGAGGTATATATATAGGGTAGGAGGTGTATATACAGGAGGTATATATATAGGGTAGGAGGTGTATATACAGGAGGTATATATAGGGTTGGAGGTGTATATACAGGAGGTATATATAGGGTTGGAGGTGTATATACAGGAGGTATATATAGGGTTGGAGGTGTATATACAGGAGGTATATATAGGGTTGGAGGTGTATATACAGGAGGTATATATAGGGTTGGAGGTGTATATACAGGAGGTATATATAGGGTTGGAGGTGTATATACAGGAGGTATATATAGGGTTGGAGGTGTATATACAGGAGGTATATATATAGGGTTGGAGGTGTATACAGGAGGTATATATATAGGGTTGGAGGTGTATATACAGGAGGTATATATTAGGGTTGGAGGTGTATATACAGGAGGTATGGAGGTATATATAGGGTTGGAGGTGTATATACAGGAGGTATGGAGGTGTATATACAGGAGGTATATATTGGGTTGGAGGGGTATATACAGGAGGTATATATAGGGTTGGAGGTGTATTTACAGAAGGTATATATAGGGTTGGAGGTGTATATACAGGGTTGGAGGTGTATATACAGGAGGTATATATAGGGTTGGAGGTGTATATACAGGAGGTATATATAGGGTTGGAGGTGTATATACAGGAGGTATATATAGGGTTGGAGGTGTATATACAGGAGGTATATATAGGGTTGGAGGTGTATATACAGGAGGTATATATAGGGTTGGAGGTGTATATACAGGAGGTATATATAGGGTTGGAGGTGTATATACAGGAGGTATATATAGGGTTGGAGGTGTATATACAGGAGGTATGGAGGTATATATAGGGTTGGAGGTGTATATACAGGAGGTATGGAGGTGTATATACAGGAGGTATGGAGGTATATTAGGGTTGGAGGTGTATATACAGGAGGTATATATAGGGTTGGAGGTGTATATACATGAGGTATATATAGGGTTGGAGGGTGTATATACAGGAGGTATATATAGGGTAGGAGGTGTATATACAGGAGGTATATATAGGGTTGGAGGTGTATATACAGGAGGTATATAAAGGGTTGGAGGTGTATATACAGGAGGTATATATAGGGTTGGAGGTGTATATACAGAAGGTATATATAGGGTTGGAGGTGTATATACAGGAGGTATATATAGGGTTGGAGGTGTATATACAGGAGGTTTGGAGGTATATATACAGGAGGTATGGAGGTATATATAGGGTTGGAGGTGTATATACAGGAGGTATATATAGGGTTGGAGGTGTATATACAGGAGGTATATATAGGGTAGGAGGTGTATATACAGGAGGTATATATAGGGTTGGAGGTGTATATACAGGAGGTATATATAGGTTGGAGGTGTATATACAGGAGGTATATATAGGGTTGGAGGTGTATATACAGGAGGTATATATAGGGTTGGAGGTGTACCTAATACAGGAGGTATATATAGGGTTGGAGGTGTATATACAGGAGGTATATATAGGGTTGGAGGTGTATATACAGGAGGTATGGAGGTGTATATACAGGAGGTATATATAGGGTTGGAGGTGTATATACAGGAGGTATGGAGGTGTGGTATATATAGGGTTGGAGGTGTATGTACAGGAGGTATATATAGGGTTGGAGGTGTATATACAGGAGGTATATATAGGGTAGGAGGTGTATATACAGGAGGTATGGAGGTGTATATACAGGAGGTATATATAGGGTTGGAGGTGTATATACAGGAGGTATATATATAGGGTTGGGGGTGTATATACAGGAGATAAATATTAGGGTTGGAGGTGTATATACAGGAGGTATATATATAGGGTAGGAGGTGTATATACAGGAGGTATATATATAGGGTTGGAGGTGTATATACAGGAGGTATATATATAGGGTTGGAGGTGTATATACAGGAGGTATGGAGGTATATATAGGGTTGGAGGTGTATATACAGGAGGTATGGAGGTATATATAGGGTTGGAGGTGTATATACAGATGGTATATATAGGGTTGGAGGTGTATATACAGGAGGTATATATATAGGGTAGGAGGTGTATATACAGGAGGTATATATAGGGTTGGAGGTGTATATACAGGAGGTATGGAGGTATATATAGGGTTGGATGTGTATATACAGAAGGTATATATAGGGTTGGAGGTGTATATACAGGAGGTATATATATATAGGGTAGGAGGTGTATATACAGGAGGTATATATAGGTTGGAGGTGTATATACAGGAGGTATATATAGGGTTGGAGGTGTATATACAGGAGGTATATATAGGGTTGGAGGTGTATATACAGGAGGTAATATATAGGGTTGGAGGTGTATATACAGGAGGTATATATAGGGTTGGAGGTGTATATACAGGAGGTATATATAGGGTTGGAGGTGTATATACAGGAGGTATGGAGGTATATATAGGGTTGGAGGTGTATATACAGGAGGTATGGAGGTGTATATACAGGAGGTATATTGGGTTGGAGGTGTATATACAGGAGGTATATATAGGGTTGGAGGTGTATATACAGAAGGTATATATAGGGTTGGAGGTGTATATACAGGAGGTATATATAGGGTTGGAGGTGTATATACAGGAGGTATATAGGGTTGGAGGTGTATATACAGGAGGTATATATAGGGTTGGAGGTGTATATACAGGAGGTATATATAGGGTTGGAGGTGTATATACAGAAGGTATATATAGGGTTGGAGGTGTATATACAGGAGGTATATATAGGGTTGGAGGTGTATATACAGGAGGTATATATAGGGTTGGAGGTGTATATACAGGAGGTATGGAGGTATATATAGGGTTGGAGGTATATATAGGGTTGGAGGTGTATATACAGGAGGTATGGAGGTATATATAGGGTTGGAGGTGTATATACAGGAGGTATATATAGGGTTGGAGGTGTATATACAGGAGGTATATATAGGGTTGGAGGTGTATATACAGGAGGTATATATAGGGTAGGAGGTGTATATACAGGAGGTATATATAGGGTTGGAGGTGTATAACAGGAGGTATATATAGGGTTGGAGGTGTATATACAGGAGGTATATATAGGGTTGGAGGTGTATATACAGGAGGTATGGAGGTGTATATACAGGAGGTATATATAGGGTTGGAGGTGTATATACAGGAGGTATGGAGGTGTAGGTATATATAGGGTTGGAGGTGTATGTACAGGAGATATATATAGGGTTGGAGGTGTATATACAGGAGGTATGGAGGTGTATATACAGGAGGTATATATAGGGTTGGAGGTGTATATACAGGAGGTATGGAGGTGTATATACAGGAGGTATATATAGGGTTGGAGGTGTATATACAGGAGGTATATATAGGGTTGGAGGTGTATATACAGGAGGTATATATAGGGTTGGAGGTGTATATACAGGAGGTATATATAGGGTTGGAGGTGTATATACAGGAGGTATATATAGGGTTGGAGGTGTATATACAGGAGGTATATATAGGGTTGGAGTTGTATATACAGGAGGTATATATAGGGTTGGAGGTGTATATACAGGAGGTATGGAGGTGTAGGTATATATAGGGTTGGAGGTGTATATACAGGAGGTAGGAGGTGTAGGTATATATAGGGTTGGAGGTGTATATACAGGAGGTATGGAGGTGTAGGTATATATAGGGTTGGAGGTGTATATACAGGAGGTAATGGAGGTGTAGGTATATATAGGGTTGGAGGTGTATATACAGGAGGTATGGAGGTGTAGGTATATATAGGGTTGGAGGTGTATATCAGGAGGTATGGAGGTGTAGAGGTATATATAGGGTTGGAGGTGTATATACAGGAGGTATGGAGGTGTAGGTATATATAGGGTTGGAGGTGTATATACAGGAGGTATATAGGGTAGGTGGTGTATATACAGGAGGTATATATAGGGTTGCAGATGTATATACAGGAGGTATATATAGGGTTGGAGGTGTATATAACAGGAGGTATAGAGGTGTATATACAGGAGGTATATATAGGGTTGGAGGTGTATATACAGGAGGTATGGAGGTGTAGGTATATATAGGGTTGGAGGTGTATGTACAGGAGGTATATATAGGGTTGGAGGTGTATATACAGGAGGTATAGAGGTGTATATACAGGAGGTATGGAGGTGTATATACAGGAGGTATGGAGGTGTATATACAGGAGGTATATATAGGGTAGGAGTGTGTATTACAGGAGGTATATATAGGGTTGGAGGTGTATAATACAGGAGGTATGGAGGTGTATATACAGGAGGTATATATAGGGTAGGAGGTGTATGTACAGGAGGTATATATAGGGTTGGAGGTGTATATACAGGAGGTATGGAGGTGTATGTACAGGAGGTATATATAGGGTTGGAGGTGTATATACAGGAGGTATGGAGGTGTATGTACAGGAGGTATATATAGGGTGGAGGTGTAATATACAGGAGGTATATATAGGGGTTGGAGGTGTATATACAGGAGGTATGGAGGTGTATATACAGGAGGTATATATAGGGTAGGAGGTGTATGTACAGGAGGTATATATAGGGTTGGAGGTGTATAATACAGGAGGTATGGAGTGTATGTACAGGAGGTATATATAGGGTTGGAGGTGTATATACAGGAGGTATGGAGGTGTATGTACAGGAGGTTATATAGGGTTGGAGGTGTATATACAGGAGGTATGGAGGTGTATGTACAGGAGGTATATATAGGGTTGGAGGTGTATATACAGGAGGTATATATAGGGTTGGAGGTGTATATACAGGAGGTATGGAGGTGTTTATAACAGGAGGTATATATAGGGTAGGAGGTGTATGTACAGGAGGTATATATAGGGTTGGAGGTGTATATACAGGAGGTATGGAGGTGTATGTACAGGAGGTATATATAGGGTTGGAGGTGTATATACAGGAGGTATGGAGGTGTATGTACAGGAGGTATATATAGGGTTGGAGGTGTATATACAGGAGGTATGGAGGTGTATGTACAGGAGGTATATATAGGGTTGGAGGTGTATATACAGGAGGTATATATAGGGTTGGAGGTGTATATACAGGAGGTATGGAGGTGTATATACAGGAGGTATATATAGGGTAGGAGGTGTATGTACAGGAGGTAATATATAGGGTTGGAGGTGTATATACTGGAGGTATGGAGGTGTATGTACAGGAGGTATATATAGGGTTGGAGGTGTATATACAGGAGGTATGGAGGTGTATGTACAGGAGGTATATATAGGGTTGGAGGTGTATATACAGGAGGTATGGAGGTGTATGTACAGGAGGTATATATAGGGTTGGAGGTGTATTACAGGAGGTATGGAGTGTTATGTTACAGGAGGTATATATAGGGTTGGAGGTGTATATACAGGAGGTGTAATTTAGAACAGCCAGTCTTACCCGGACGAGGTAGAAGACTCCGGGTCCCATCACTTTGTCATCGGGGTGCAGCCACCCGCGGGTAGGCTTGTTGACGAAGCTGCCATGCCGTGTCCACTCGTCTCCCGCCAGTTGTCCTCCTTCCACTCGGGACTTCCTCCCGCAGCTCAGCTTGTTCATATCCTGAGAGAAAACAGTAAAAGTCCTTCCTAAGTCGGGGCTGTCAGCGTTGTCGGCCGCCTCCCCCGGGCTGCCCGTCTCCTTGCCCGCCCCGGAGGAGAAGCTGCGCAGGTTGAGGAGGTTGGCCGGGTTGGAGAGCTTGAGGTTGGCCATTTTGGGGAAGAAGGAGCAGAGGGTGGTAGGACTGTCCTCCGACTCGGAGGAGAGCTCAGCCAGGGGCAACATGGGGACCAGAGAAGAAGAGGAGGCCGAGTTGGGCAAAGACTCGGCCACCATGATGTCCATGGAGTGAGCCGGCATCCCCGTGCCCAGAGCCTCCTCCACCGAGCTGACGGACTCGTTGCGCAGGTGGTTGTACTTGGTTTTTGGCAGGAGATCCATGATGCCCGTCGGCAACTTGCACTCTACAGAAAGCGGGGGCCCGGGTCTCATAGTCCGGTGAGTCGAGGAGACCGAACGTTTACACACAACCGCCCCCAACGTGGTACCTCGCCCGACGTCAGATGGAGCCTCACATGGAGGAGAATCAGGAGACCCAAAGTGGGGGACCTTCAATAATCCACAGACGTCAGGAGAGTGACGCCAAGAGCGGCATGGCATTCACACCCCCCCCCCCCCCGCTTCTCCTGCCCTCAGCAATCAATGTCTTCCATCAGAGCCCCACCGTGATTGACCTCCTCCCCGGAGGACTTGCTGGATCCCCTCCGACACACCCAGAGGAAGGAAACGAAGATAAGAGGACCGACCAGCGGATGACAGGAAGAGGAGATACGAGGATGGACCAGCGATGGACAGGAAGAGGAGATACGAGGATGGACCAGCGATGGACAGGAAGAGGAGATACGAGGATGGACAGGAAGAGGAGATGCAAGGCCAAGGACACCGGCGGTATGACTTCACAGGTAGACAAGGAAGGTCAGCCGGCCAGGGAACAGCCGGCCAGGAGAACCGACATCCCAACCGGGAGAAGGACGGAGGAGCTCCAGTCTCAGGAGACCTCCACCGTGGAGGCCAAAGGAAGGTTCAGCTGATCTATGAATGGAACGGAGGAGCGCAGGCAACTGCCTGATTAGCTATTCACATGTTCCCAGGAGAAGCAGCTGGCGGCCAATCACAGCGGCTCTGCTGACTCACGGGCAACACTGACAGGAAGGCAGCCTCCAGGTTCGGCACGCAAAGATCACCGCGCCTCATTTCCTCTGCCTGTAACCCGAGCCCCGCACCCACCGCACTCGGCAACCCATCTGCTAATTAGATCTCACGGCCTCCTCCTCCCCCCCCCCCCCTCACCCCACCAGAACCCGCAGAGCTGGCAATCTAGCGGCAAGGTCACGGCACACTGTGCTAAACACCCAGGCTGGCAGGTGGCTGCGGAAAAACCGCGGCTCTATGGCGCACATCGGCTTCCCAGAGGCTGCGTCGTCATGGAAACAATTAACTTATTAGAAGGCGGATGAGTCTTCTCTATCTAATAGAAGGTCGCAGAGCTGATCCCAGCAATGGGAGCCGGCCTGGAACGGCGCCACCCGCTGGAGGGGGCAAGAAGCGGCACAACAGCTCAGAAAGGGACGGGAACTGGGGGAAGGAGATTGGGGTTCACAATCGGGGGAGGGGGGTTTATTCCGACCAGGAACGGCGCCACCCGCTGGGGGTGGCAAGAATCTGTACAACAGCTCAGAAAGGGATGGGAACTGGGGAGAGGCGATTGGGGGGACTTGGGGTTCACCATAGGGGGAGGGGGAATTATTCCGACCAGGAATGGCGCCACCCGCTGGGGGTGGTAAGAATCTGTACAACAGCTCAGAAAAGGGACGGGAACTGGGGAGAGGCGATTGGGGGGACTTGGGGTTCACCATAGGGGGATTCATTCCGACATGGAACGGCGCCACCTGGTGGTGGGGCAGGAAGCTGCACAACAGCTCAGAAAGGGACGGGAACTGGGGGAAGGTGATTGGGGTTCACAATCGGGGGGAGGGGGGTTTATTCCGGCCTGGAACGGCGCCACCCGGTGGTGGTGGTAGGACGCTGCATGACAGCTCAGAAAGGGACAGGGACTGGAGGTTCACAATCGAGGTGAGGGGGGGGGGGTGGTTTATTCCAACTTGGAACAGCGCCCCCACAGCAGCTCAGAAAGGAATGGGGACAGAAGATTAGGGGGGGTGGATTTGGGGTTGACAATAAGGGGGCTAATTCCGGCTTGGAATGGCGCCGCCTGGGGGTGAGAGCAGGACGCTGCATGACAGCTAAGAAAGGGACGGGAACTGGGGGAAGGATATTGGGGGGACTTGGGGTTCACCATAGCGGGAGGGGGATTCATTCCGACCTGGAACGGCACCACTCGGTGGTGGGGCAGGAAGCTGCACAACAGCTCAGAAAGAGACGGGAACTGGGGGAAGGTGATTGGGGTTCACAATCGGGGGGAGGGGGGTTTATTCCAACCAACTTCGAACAGCGCCCCCTGGTGGCAGGATACTGCATGGCAGCTCAGAAAGGAATGGGGACAGGAGATTTGGGGGGGTTCATGATAGGGGGGGCGGTAATTCCGGCCTGGAATGGCGCTGCCTGGTGGCAGAACGCTGCACGACAGCTCAGAAAGGGACGTGATCTGGGGGAAGGAGATTGGGGGGACTTGGGGTTCACTATCAGGGGAGTTCATTCTGGCCTGGAACGGCGCCACCCGGTGGTGGTGGTAGGATGCTGCATGACAGCTCAGAAAGAGACGGGGGGGATTTGGGGTTCACGATAGGGGGGGTTAATTCCGGCCTAGAATGGCGCCGCCTGGTGGTGGGAGCAGGACGCTGCATGAGAGCTCAGAAAGTTATGGGGACTTTTCAAATTCGGAGGGGGGGGGGGGCTGTGGGGTGTAATTCCGTACTGGAATGGCGCCGCCCGGTGGCAGGACGCTGCACAGCAGCTCAGAAAGGGATGGGAATTGAGGCAAGGAGATTGGGGGGGGTGATTTGGGGTTCACAATCGGGGGAGGGGGTTCGTTCCTACCTTTGAACAGTGCCCCCCCGGTGGTAGGAAGCTCAGAACAGGGCTGGGGCTTACTATGGGGGGGGGGGGGGAGGGGGACAATTACCCCCGATTGGGGTGTGATTGAGCAAACCGCTACCTGCCACAGCGAGCCGGACCGCCGTCGCTTCACCCGGGATGGATATTTCAATTATGGGGGGGGGGGGAGATGCCAGGCAGACTGGCCCACCCGAGTCCAGTGCTCCGCCTCCTCTCGCTGCAGAGTCTCACTCCTCCCGCTGCATTCTCCGTAACGGAAAATGCAGCAGGAGAATTGAGACTCCGCAGTCTCTCTTGTGATCGGGGGTTACAGCAAATCGAATGCAAACTAAAATCGGTGAAACGATTGGCGGGAGGGGCGGAGCTGGGAACTCGGCACCGCGGTTGGAGAACCGACAAATGGGAGCGTCGGGTGGAAAAGCCTTTCAAGGAGGGATAGAAGGGAGGGTGAGAATCTGCGTCACTTCCTGTCCTGGTGACCACACAGGAAATGAGCAGATCTTCGCCATATAACACCGAGGTGCCCCTCCCCCCCCGCTCTAAATGCTGTCTGCGCCCCCTTGCAGAGAATTTGCTCACTTCCTGGGCACAGTCACCACACAGGAAATAAGCAGATCTTTCTAAAAGGGGGTCACAGATGACGAACACCACCTGACTGAGATCAGCACCCCTCCCCCGCTCTGAATGTATTGGTACTGACCCCCCCCCGCCCCCCTCGTTGGAGAGATTTTGCTCACTTCCTGTCTCGGTGACCACATCGGCAGCAAAAGATGTAATGTCATTTATAACAGAGGGAATATAGCAGAAGAAGAGGGACACCCCAAAGTAGGCGGGGTCACCCCCCAGGAACCAGAGTGCTGACATATAAGAATGCCAATAGATGCCCCCCCCCCCATTGACTCCACCCCCTAGAAGAGAAATGCCCCCATTGGGTGGAGTGGGGGAGGGAGCAGCGATAGAAGAGTGCAGTGTGATTCCAGGAAGCCGTGTTGTTGCTATGAGTTACGGCGATGTGGCAGGACTATATATAATCTGCCCCCCTCCTCCATTACCCCCCCACCTTCCGCTGGCCTTCTATTTTATTAATTGAGTGCACAGCCGGCCCCCCAGGGACCCCGCAGCTTCCTGCACTCCTCATCCTCCTCCCCCACTCATCAGGATGGCAGCACACAGGAAGAAGCCGGCCCTGGCCAGAGGAGGGGGGAGGGGGGGCCCCGGCCTTAACTCCGTCCCTGCTGGAGAGTCAGGAGAGCTAAACCCGAGGACTGCCTCCCACTACTACAACTCCCAGCATCCCCCTCAGCCTCTGTACTACAACTCCCAGCATCCCCCTCAGCCTCTGTACTACAACTCCCAGCATCCCCCTCAACATCTGTACTACAACTCCCAGCATCCCCCTCAACATTTGTACTGTGTACTACAACTCCCAGCATCCCCCTCAACATCTGTACTACAACTCCCAGCATCCCCCTCAACATTTGTACTGTGTACTACAACTCCCAGCATCCCCTCAACATTTGTACTACAACTCCCAGCATCCCCCTCAACATTTGTACTACAACTCCCAGCATCCCCCTCAACATTTGTACTGTGTACTACAACTCCCAGCATCCCCCTCAGCCTCTGTACTACAACTCCCAGCATCCCCCTCAGCCTCTGTACTACAACTCCCAGCATCCCCCTCAACATCTGTACTACAACTCCCAGCATCCCCCTCAACCTCTGTACTACAACTCCCAGCATCCCCCTCAGCCTCTGTACTACAACTCCCAGCATCCCCCTCAGCCTCTGTACTACAACTCCCAGCATCCCCCTCAGCCTCTGTACTACAACTCCCAGCATCCCCCTCAGCCTCTGTACTACAACTCCCAGCATCCCCCTCAGCCTCTGTACTACAACTCCCAGCATCCCCCTCAGCCTCTGTACTACAACTCCCAGCATCCCCCTCAGCCTCTGTACTACAACTCCCAGCATCCCCCTCAGCCTCTGTACTACAACTCCCAGCATCCCCCTCAGCCTCTGTACTACAACTCCCAGCATCCCCCTCAGCCTCTGTACTACAACTCCCAGCATCCCCCTCAGCCTCTGTACTACAACTCCCAGCATCCCCCTCAGCCTCTGTACTACAACTCCCAGCATCCCCCTCAGCCTCTGTACTACAACTCCCAGCATCCCCCTCAGCCTCTGTACTACAACTCCCAGCATCCCCCTCAGCCTCTGTACTACAACTCCCAGCATCCCCCTCAGCCTCTGTACTACAACTCCCAGCATCCCCCTCAGCCTCTGTACTACAACTCCCAGCATCCCCCTCAGCCTCTGTACTACAACTCCCAGCATCCCCCTCAGCCTCTGTACTACAACTCCCAGCATCCCCCTCAGCCTCTGTACTACAACTCCCAGCATCCCCCTCAGCCTCTGTACTACAACTCCCAGCATCCCCCTCAGCCTCTGTACTACAACTCCCAGCATCCCCCTCAGCCTCTGTACTACAACTCCCAGCATCCCCCTCAGCCTCTGTACTACAACTCCCAGCATCCCCCTCAGCCTCTGTACTACAACTCCCAGCATCCCCCTCAGCCTCTGTACTACAACTCCCAGCATCCCCCTCAGCCTCTGTACTACAACTCCCAGCATCCCCCTCAGCCTCTGTACTACAACTCCCAGCATCCCCCTCAGCCTCTGTACTACAACTCCCAGCATCCCCCTCAGCCTCTGTACTACAACTCCCAGCATCCCCCTCAGCCTCTGTACTACAACTCCCAGCATCCCCCTCAGCCTCTGTACTACAACTCCCAGCATCCCCCTCAGCCTCTGTACTACAACTCCCAGCATCCCCCTCAGCCTCTGTACTACAACTCCCAGCATCCCCCTCAGCCTCTGTACTACAACTCCCAGCATCCCCCTCAGCCTCTGTACTACAACTCCCAGCATCCCCCTCAGCCTCTGTACTACAACTCCCAGCATCCCCCTCAGCCTCTGTACTACAACTCCCAGCATCCCCCTCAGCCTCTGTACTACATTTCCCAGCATCCCCCTCAGCCTCTGTACTACAACTCCCAGCATCCCCCTCAGCCTCTGTACTGGTGTAATACAACTCCCAGCATTCCCCTCAGCCTATATCAGCCTCTGTACTGGTGAACTACAACTCCCAGCATCCCCCTCAGCCTATATCAGCCTCTGTACTGGTGTACTACAACTCCCAGCATCCCCCTCAGTCTATATCAGCCTCTGTGCTGGTGAACTACAACTCCCAGCATTCCCCTCAGCCTATATCAGCCTCTGTACTGGTGAACTACAACTCCCAGCATCCCCCTCAACCTATATCAGCCTCTGTACTGGTGTACTACAACTCCCAGCATCCCCCTCAGTCTATATCACCCTCTGTACTGCTGGTGAACTACAACTCCCAGCACACCCCTCAGCCTCTGTACTACATTTCCCAGCATCCCCCTCAGCCTCTGTACTACAACTCTCAGCATCCCCCTCAGCCTCTGTACTGGTGTACTACAACTCCCAGCATCCCCCTCAGCCTCTGTACTGGTGTACTACAACTCCCAGCATTCCCCTCAGCCTATATCAGCCTCTGTACTGGTGAACTACAACTCCCAGCATCCCCCTCAGTCTATATCAGCCTCTGTACTGGTGAACTACAACTCCCAGCATCCCCCTCAGTCTTTATCAGCCTCTGTACTGGTGAACTACAACTCCCAGCATCCCCCTCAGTCTATATCAGCCTCTGTACTGCTGGTGAACTACAACTCCCAGCATTCCCCTCAGCCTACATCAGCCTCTGTACTGGTGTACAACTCCCAGCATCCCCCTCAGTCTATATCAGCCTCTGTACTGCTGGTGAACTACAACTCCCAGCATCCCCCTCAGTCTATATCAGCCTCTGTACTGGTGTACTACAACTCCCAGCATCCCCCTCAGTCTATATCAGCCTCTGTACTGGTGAACTACAACTCCCAGCATTCCCCTCAGCCTCTGTACTGGTGTACTACAACTCCCAGCATCCCCCTCAGTCTTTATCAGCCTCTGTACTGGTGAACTACAACTCCCAGCATTCCCCTCAGTCTATATCAGCCTCTGTGCTGGTGAACTACAACTCCCAGCATCCCCCTCAGTCTATATCACCCTCTGTACTGGTGTACTACAACTCCCAGCATCCCCCTCAGTCTATATCAGCCTCTGTACTACAACTCCCAGCATTCCCCTCAGCCTATATCAGCCTCTGTACTGGTGTACTACAACTCCCAGCATCCCCCTCAGTCTATATCAGCCTCTGTACTGGTGAACTACAACTCCACACATTCCCCTCAGCCTCTGTACTGGTGTACTACAACTCCCAGCATCCCCCTCAGTCTTTATCAGCCTCTGTACTGGTGAACTACAACTCCCAGCATTCCCCTCAGTCTATATCAGCCTCT
This sequence comes from Lithobates septentrionalis, assembly GCA_037952835.1. Lineage (NCBI taxonomy): Eukaryota > Metazoa > Chordata > Amphibia > Anura > Ranidae > Lithobates > Lithobates septentrionalis. Next base: position 9,180 of record JBBDGP010005965.1, on the reverse strand, counting down.
GTGCTGGTGAACTACAACTCCCAGCATTCCCCTCAGTCTATATCAGCCTCTGTGCTGGTGAACTACAACTCCCAGCATCCCCCTCAGTCTATATCAGCCTCTGTGCTGGTGAACTACAACTCCCAGCATCCCCCTCAGTCTATATCAGCCTTTGTGCTGGTGAACTACAACTCCCAGCATCCCCCTCAGTCTATATCACCCTCTGTACTGGTGTACTACAACTCCCAGCATTCCCCTCAGCCTATATCAGCATCTGTACTACAACTCCCAGCATCCCCCTCAGCCTATATCAGCCTCTGTACTACAACTCCCAGCATCCCCCTCAGTCTATATCAGCCTCTGTACTACAACTCCCAGCATTCCCCTCAGCCTATATCAGCCTCTGTACTACAACTCCCAGCATCCCCCTCAGTCTATATCAGCCTCTGAACTACAACTCCCAGAATTCCCCTCAGCCTATATCAGCCTCTGTACTGGTAAACTACAACTCCCAGCATCCCCCTCAGCCTCTGTACCGGTGTACTACAACTCCCAGCATCCCCCTCAGCCTCTGTACTGTGTACTACAACTCCCAGCATCCCCCTCAGCCTCTGTACTGGTGTACTACAACTCCCAGCATGCCCTTTCAGCACACCTGAGCCGCCATGCGTCTCTCAGGATGAACTGACATCTATAAGACTCTTCAAGGGGACCCGTCATCAGAAGCGATCGGCACGTAGGAGTTTATTGATTATTGATTCCGGGTGCGTCCATTCTGAGTGATGACCAGCGGGGTCGGGGGAGGGGGGGTTAAATATAAGGTGCCAAGTTCTCCATTCATTGGTGGAACGGTGAGGAATATTCCATCCCAGGTGACCCCGCCCCTCCCCCTCCCAGAAGTTGGGACTCTATAAATAACCCGGCTGAGTGTCTAGACATGACATATCCAGGGGGCGGGGACAGCGGGGGGGAGGGGTTTATATCTCACACATTACAGAACAAATCCATGGCTGTAATTTGGTGTGTACTGCACCCGTCATCCAATCAGATTCCATCCCCTACCCAACCTACAGAGGGAGGGGCTACAGACCACCAACTGCCACTCCGCCCCCTACCCAACCTACAGAGGGAGGGGCTACAGACCACCAACTGCCACTCCGCCCCCTACCCAACCTACAGAGGGAGGGGCTACAGACCCCCAACTGCCACTCCGCCCCCTACCCAACCTACAGAGGGAGGGGCTACAGACCACCAACTGCCACTCCGCCCCCTACCCAACCTACAGAGGGAGGGGCTACAGACCCCCAACTGCCACTCCGCCCCCTACCCAACCTACAGAGGGAGGGGCTACAGACTCCCAACTGCCACTCCGCCCCCCAACCAACCTACAGAGGGAGGGGCTACAGACCCCCAACTGCCACTCCGCCCCCCAACCAACCTACAGAGGGAGGGGCTACAGACCCCCAACTGCCACTCCGCCCCCCAACCAACCTACAGAGGGAGGGGCTACAGACCCCCAACTGCCACTCCGCCCCCCAACCAACCTACAGAGGGAGGGGCTACAGACCCCCAACTGCCACTCCGCCCCCCAACCAACCTACAGAGGGAGGGGCTACAGACCCCCAACTGCCACTCCGCCCCCCAACCAACCTACAGAGGGAGGGGCTACAGACCCCCAACTGCCACTCCGCCCCCCAACCAACCTACAGAGGGAGGGGCTACAGACCCCCAACTGCCACTCCGCCCCCCAACCAACCTACAGAGGGAGGGGCTACAGACCCCCAACTGCCACTCCGCCCCCTACCCAACCTACAGAGGGAGGGGCTACAGACCCCCAACTGCCACTCCGCCCCCTACCCAACCTACAGAGGGAGGGGCTACAGACCCCCAACTGCCACTCCACCCCCTACCCAACCTACAGAGGGAGGGGCTACAGACCCCCAACTGCCACTCCACCCCCTACCCAACCTACAGAGGGAGGGGCTACAGACCCCCAACTGCCACTCCACCCCCTACCCAACCTACAGAGGGAGGGGCTACAGACCCCCAACTGCCACTCCACCCCCTACCCAACCTACAGAGGGAGGGGCTACAGACCCCCAACTGCCACTCCACCCCCTACCCAACCTACAGAGGGAGGGGCTACAGACCCCCAACTGCCACTCCACCCCCTACCCAACCTACAGAGGGAGGGGCTACAGACCCCCAACTGCCACTCCACCCCCTACCCAACCTACAGAGGGAGGGGCTACAGACCCCCCAACTGCCACTCCACCCCTACCCAACCTACAGAGGGAGGGGCTACAGACCCCCCAACTGCCACTCCACCCCCTACCCAACCTACAGAGGGAGGGGCTACAGATCCCCAACTGCCACTCCACCCCCTACCCAACCTACAGAGGGAGGGGCTACAGACCCCCAACTGCCACTCCACCCCCTACCCAACCTACAGAGGGAGGGACTACAGACCCCCCAACTGCCACTCCACCCCCTACCCAACCTACAGAGGGAGGGGCTACAGACCAACTGCCACTCCACCCCCTACCCAACCTACAGAGGGAGGGGCTACAGACCCCCAACTGACACTCCACCCCCTACCCAACCTACAGAGGGAGGGGCTACAGACCCCCAACTGCCACTCCGCCCCCCAACCAACCTACAGAGGGAGGGGCTACAGACCCCCAACTGACACTCCACCCCCTACCCCAACCTACAGAGGGAGGGGCTACAGACCAACTGCCACTCCACCCCCTACCCAACCTACAGAGGGAGGGCCTACAGACCCCCAACTGCCACTCCACCCCCTACCCAACCTACAGAGGGAGGGCCTACAGACCCCCAACTGCCACTCCACCCCCTACCCAACCTACAGAGGGAGGGGCTACAGACCCCCAACTGCCACTCCACCCCCTACCCAACCTACAGAGGGAGGGGCTACAGACCCCCAACTGACACTCCACCCCCTACCCCAACCTACAGAGGGAGGGGCTACAGACCAACTGCCACTCCACCCCCTACCCAACCTACAGAGGGAGGGCCTACAGACCCCCAACTGCCACTCCACCCCCTACCCAACCTACAGAGGGAGGGCCTACAGACCCCCAACTGCCACTCCACCCCCTACCCAACCTACAGAGGGAGGGGCTACAGACCCCCAACTGCCACTCCGCCCCCCCAACCTACATAGGGAGGGGCTACAGACCAACTGACACTCCACCCCCTACCCAACCTACAGAGGGAGGGACTATAGACCCCCAACTGCCACTCTGCCCCCTACCCAACCTACAGAGGGAGGGGCTATAGACCCCCAACTGCCACTCCGCCCCTACCCAACTTACAGAGGGAGGGGCTACAGACCCTCAATTGCCACTCCACCCCCTACCCAACCGAGGGAGGGGCTACAGACCCCCAACTGCCACTCCACCCCCTACCCAACTTACAGAGGGAGGGGCTACAGACCCTCAATTGAAACTCCACCCCCTACCCAACCTACAGAGGGAGGGCCTACAGACCAACTGCCACTCCACCCCCTATCCAACCTACAGAGGGAGGGGCTACAGACCAACTGCCACTCCACCCCCCACCAAACCTACAGAGGGAGGGGCTACAGACCAACTGCCACTCCACCCCCTACCCAACCTACAGAGGGAGGGGCTACAGACCCCCAACTGCCACTTCGCCCCCCCCAACCTACAGAGGGAGGGGCTACAGACCCCCAACCTACAGAGGGAGGGACTATAGACCCCCAACTGCCACTCCGCCCCCTACCCAACCTACAGAGGGAGGGGCTACAGACCCCCAACTGCCACTCCGCCCCCTACCCAACTTACAGAGGAAGGGGCTACAGACCCCCAACTGACACTCCACCCCCTACCCAACCTACAGAGGGAGGGGCTACAGACCCCCAACTGCCACTCCGCCCCCTACCCAACCTACAGAGGGAGGGGCTATAGACCCCCAACTGCCACTCCGCCCCCTACCCAACCTACAGAGGGAGGGACTACAGACCCCCCAACTGCCACTCCACCCCCTACCCAACCTACAGAGGGAGGGGCTACAGACCAACTGCCACTCCACCCCCTACCCAACCTACAGAGGGAGGGGCTACAGACCCCCAACTGCCACTCCGCCCCCCAACCAACCTACAGAGGGAGGGGCTACAGACCCCCAACTGACACTCCACCCCCTACCCCAACCTACAGAGGGAGGGGCTACAGACCAACTGCCACTCCACCCCCTACCCAACCTACAGAGGGAGGGCCTACAGACCCCCAACTGCCACTCCACCCCCTACCCAACCTACAGAGGGAGGGCCTACAGACCCCCAACTGCCACTCCACCCCCTACCCAACCTACAGGGGGAGGGCCTACAGACCCCCAACTGCCACTCCACCCCCTACCCAACCTACAGAGGGAGGGGCTACAGACCCCCAACTGCCACTCTGCCCCCCCAACCTACAGAGGGAGGGGCTACAGACCAACTGACACTCCACCCCCTACCCAACCTACAGAGGGAGGGACTATAGACCCCCAACTGCCACTCTGCCCCCTACCCAACCTACAGAGGGAGGGGCTATAGACCCCCAACTGCCACTCCGCCCCTACCCAACTTACAGAGGGAGGGGCTACAGACCCTCAATTGCCACTCCACCCCCTACCCAACCAACAGAGGGAGGGGCTACAGACCCCCAACTGCCACTCCACCCCCTACCCAACTTACAGAGGGAGGGGCTACAGACCCTCAATTGAAACTCCACCCCCTACCCAACCTACAGAGGGAGGGCCTACAGACCCCCAACTGCCACTCCACCCCCTACCCAACCTACAGAGGGAGGGGCTACAGACCCCCAACTGCCACTCCACCCCCTACCCAACCTACAGAGGGAGGGCCTACAGACCCCCAACTGACACTCCACCCCCTACCCCAACCTACAGAGGGAGGGGCTACAGACCAACTGCCACTCCACCCCCTACCCAACCTACAGAGGGAGGGCCTACAGACCCCCAACTGCCACTCCACCCCCTACCCAACCTACAGAGGGAGGGCCTACAGACCCCCAACTGCCACTCCACCCCCTACCCAACCTACAGAGGGAGGGGCTACAGACCCCCAACTGCCACTCCGCCCCCCCAACCTACATAGGGAGGGGCTACAGACCAACTGACACTCCACCCCCTACCCAACCTACAGAGGGAGGGACTATAGACCCCCAACTGCCACTCTGCCCCCTACCCAACCTACAGAGGGAGGGGCTATAGACCCCCAACTGCCACTCCGCCCCTACCCAACTTACAGAGGGAGGGGCTACAGACCCTCAATTGCCACTCCACCCCCTACCCAACCAACAGAGGGAGGGGCTACAGACCCCCAACTGCCACTCCACCCCCTACCCAACTTACAGAGGGAGGGGCTACAGACCCTCAATTGAAACTCCACCCCCTACCCAACCTACAGAGGGAGGGGCTACAGACCAACTGCCACTCCACCCCCTATCCAACCTACAGAGGGAGGGGCTACAGACCAACTGCCACTCCACCCCCCACCAAACCTACAGAGGGAGGGGCTACAGACCAACTGCCACTCCACCCCCTACCCAACCTACAGAGGGAGGGGCTACAGACCCCCAACTGCCACTTCGCCCCCCCCAACCTACAGAGGGAGGGGCTACAGACCCCCAACCTACAGAGGGAGGGACTATAGACCCCCAACTGCCACTCCGCCCCCTACCCAACCTACAGAGGGAGGGGCTACAGACCCCCAACTGCCACTCCGCCCCCTACCCAACCTACAGAGGGAGGGGCTATAGACCCCCAACTGCCACTCCGCCCCCTACCCAACCTACAGAGGGAGGGGCTATAGACCCCCAACTGCCACTCCGCCCCCTACCCAACTTACAGGAGGGAGGGACTATAGACCTCCAACTGCCACTCCACTCCCTACCCAACCTACAGAGGGACTACAGACCCCCCTTCTGCCACTCCACTCCCTACCCAACCTACAGAGGGAAGGACTATAGACCCCCAACTGCCACTCCACCCCCTACCCAATCTACAGAGGGAGGGGCTATAGACCCCAAACTGCCACTCCACCCCCTACCCAACCTACAGAGGGAGGGACTATAGACCAACTGCCACTCTACCCCTACCCAACTTACAGAGGGAAGGACTATAGACCCCCCCAACAGCCACTTCACCCCCTACTCAACCTACAGAGAGGGACTATAGACCCCCAACTGCACTCCACCCCCCCCCCACACTCAACCTACAGAGGGAGGGACTGTAGACCCCCAAATGCCACTCCACCCCCCACCCAATACGGATCTTGTCCACCAGCTACCCAGACTATAACTCAATGGTGGAATGACGGTTCCACAGATAAGGAAAAATGCTGAGCCTTGTAGTTCCACAACATTTGGAGGAATTCTCCCTGTATGAGAAGGTTCCTGCTGGGAATTCCTCCACACATTTCCAGGAAACCATAGAGAGGAAATCTATAGAATACACCAATGAGTAATCTATGCGGACACTGAGGTAACCCCACCACACATGGAAAGACGGGCCAATGCCCAGAAGAAGAAGAAGAAGAATGGCAACAGTGTGCCGAGAACCCTCCACCAAAATCACCGCAGAGAGAGAGCACAAAGCCCACCACCGACACCAGGCCAAGAACCGGGACCTTGTCCTTACCACATACTCCATGGTGGCCACCAAAACCGACCTTCTCCTCTACGACCTGCATGGCAGGGACAAGAAGGGGTTAAATTCACCACATATTTCAGGAACTAAGAGTAACCCGGAAAGGGGCGGTCCCTCCCCATCACCCCCCCCCCCCCACCGATAGGGCGAGACTCACCGACACCTCTACCCAAAAACACTTCCAATACTTCCTACATGTGAGAGTGGAGAGATTCAGGACGTGTAGTAGTGTGCAACACACCTTCCTCCTCCTCCTCCTCCTCCTCACTATTCACAACCACTTCCTGATCACCAACACCTCCCCCATCCCGAGCCAAGAGCGGGTCCAAACACATAGGGAATGCAGCAGAGGGGGGAGGTGGAAGACTGCCTGAGTAAGAGATAACAACCTGATACATGGAGCTTCCTCTCACCCTACTACTCCCGACTGAACTATACGGCCACTACTCCTACCCTACTACTCCCGACTGAACCATACAGCCACTACTCCTACCCTACTACTCCCGACTGAACTATACAGCCACTACTCCTACCCTACTACTCCCGACTGAACTATACGGCCACTACTCCTACCCTACTACTCCCGACTGAACCATACAGCCACTACTCCTACCCTACTACTCCCGACTGAACTATACAGCCACTACTCCTACCCTACTACTCCCGACTGAACTATACAGCCACTACTCCTACCCTACTACTCCCGACTGAACTATACAGCCACTACTCCTACCCTACTACTCCCGACTGAACTATACAGCCACTACTCCTACCCTACTACTCCCGACTGAACTATACAGCCACTACTCCTACCCTACTACTCCCGACTGAACTATACAGCCACTACTCCTACCCTACTACTCCCGACTGAACTATACAGCCACTACTCCTACCCTACTACTCCCGACTGAACTATACAGCCACTACTCCTACCCTACTACTCCCGACTGAACTATACAGCCACTACTCCTACCCTACTACTCCCGACTGAACCATACAGCCACTACTCCTACCCCACTACTCCCCACTGAACTATACAGCCACTACTCCTACCCTACTACTCCCGACTGAACTATACAGCCACTACTCCTACCCTACTACTCCCGACTGAACTATACAGCCACTACTCCTACCCTACTACTCCCGACTGAACTATACAGCCACTACTCCTACCCTACTACTCCCGACTGAACTATACAGCCACTACTCCTACCCTACTACTCCCGACTGAACTATACAGCCACTACTCCTACCCTACTACTCCCGACTGAACCATACAGCCACTACTCCTACCCCACTACTCCCCACTGAACTATACAGCCACTACTCCTACCCTACTACTCCCGACTGAACTATACAGCCACTACTCCTACCCCACTACTCCCGACTGAACCATACAGCCACTACTCCTACCCCACTACTCCCGACTGAACCATACAGCCACTACTCCTACCCTACTACTCCCGACTGAACTATACAGCCACTACTCCTACCCTACTACTCCCGACTGAACCATACAGCCACTACTCCTACCCCACTACTCCCGACTGAACTATACAGCCACTACTCCTACCCTACTACTCCCGACTGAACCATACAGCCACTACTCCTACCCTACTACTCCCGACTGAACCATATAGCCACTACTCCACTACTACCTGTATTATACAGTCTACTCCTACCCTACTACTCCCGACTGAACTATACAGCCACTACTCCTACCCTACTACTCCCGACTGAACTATACAGCCACTACTCCTACCCTACTACTCCCGACTGAACTATACAGCCACTACTCCTACCCTACTACTCCCGACTGAACTATACAGCCACTACTCCTACCCTACTACTCCCGACTGAACTATACAGCCACTACTCCTACCCTACTACTCCCGACTGAACCATACAGCCACTACTCCTACCCCACTACTCCCGACTGAACTATACAGCCAATACTCCTACCCTACTACTCCCGACTGAACTATACAGCCACTACTCCTACCCTACTACTCCCGACTGAACTATACAGCCACTACTCCTACCCTACTACTCCCGACTGAACCATATAGCCACTACTCCACTACTACCTGTATTATACAGTCTACTCCTACACTACTACTACCTGTATTATACAGTCTACTCCTACACTACTACTACCTGTATTATACAGTCTACTCCTACACTACTACTACCTGTATTATACAGTCTACCTCTACCCTACTACTCCCGACTGAACCATACAGCCACTACTCCAACACGACTACTACCTGTATTATACAGTCTACTCCTACACTACTACTCCAGACTGAACTATACAGTCACTACTCCTACACTACTACTACCTGTATTATACAGTCTACTCCTACCCTACTACTACCAAATGTATTATACAGTCTACTCCTACCCTACTACTCCGGACTGAACCATACAGCCACTACTCCTACACTACTACTACTACCCTACCTCTATTCTACTACTCCGGACTGAACCATACTGCCACTACTC
>JBBDGP010005964.1:0-25563 GCA_037952835.1 Lithobates septentrionalis | reverse complement strand
GAACTAGGGAGCTTTTCTCTATATAAATAAAAGTGTGAGTTTCTGATCATCGTTCATGTCCGGCTGGGGAAGAAGCCCTGTGGGCAGCCGTTTGGTACTCTCAGTGAGGAGAAGATCCAGATCAGGATCACCAGCTTTTATCATTCTAAAAGGCTCTCATATTGTGGAAGTCAGTGGAGTTCTTCAAACAGACCATCAAGATCTTGCCAGGTGTCCACCTAGTCAGGTAGAATGAGTACTGTATGTTGGGTTTACAACTGCCCTCAAAGCAAATGCCTTAAAGAAGCAACACAGGGCAAAAAGAATCATTGGAGGAGGGTATCTATGTACATCCATCACGCTGCAGCAGAAAGTATGAAGAGTTATGTTACTTGGACCCCATCTATGAAGGGTTGACTGCGATCGTATGGTAGTCATTCCACAAGAATTCTGTCCAGCTTCTTCTGTTTCAGACTCTTGCTGCTTTTGAACGTCCTCCTGGGAAAAAGGAGGAAGTTCAAAAGCAGCAAGAGTGAAACAGAAGAAGCTGGACAGAATTCTTACAAATTTGCCTTGATCCCTGTGTCCGTGATTAAAAAATGCATCTGCCCACCATTAGTGGCCAGGTAAGACATCAGGGGTCTAAAAGACCCCTAATGTTTAATTAAAGAGACACTGTCACCAAAAAAAATTGGGGACATTTTGTCAATTTATTCATGGTTAACTCTAAACTAGTGAGCTTTAGGGGCTTTTAATACGCTGCCCATGGAAAATATAGGGTGCCGAAATTTGTCACCATTTCATGGGTGTACGTACTTTTAAGGATTAACATGTTTGGTATCTATTTACTCAGCACAATCTCATCTTTTAAATTTTAATTTTTTATAAATTTTTAGACATTTCTTTTAAAGAACCAACAACCATGGAATCCAACCTCTCTTTACAATTACAGTCAATTGTCAATATAATTATATATTACTAAAAATGGGTAATATATTGCATTTGTGTTTACTAAAATTAACTATAGTTTATTTTTTACTTTTGAGCTTGATAAACTGTTGCTCTAATATTGTGTGACATAAATACTGGAACGACCAACATTTTATATTCTTCAGGCCTAAAATAATTTTTAAACATGCGTGCAAAAAAATGCCAATTGATTTTGGCAGTGGGAAGGTTAAATAACTTACTGAGGAGCAGCAGGAGGAGTGGCAAAATTTGGAGATCCCACGCACCCGCTCAGCCAATCACAGACTCACACCCACACTAGCATAGGAGCCAATCACCGAGCACACCTATGCCACACAGCTCACTCAGCCTATCCAAGATCAGCTTGCCTTTTCAGCTAATAGCGGTGCTGGGAAGGAATGCAGTAATGTCAGTGTTGCTAGAAAAGGGAGGGAAGTATAGATTTTCCTACCTTGACATAAGTTAGAGCTTTCAGGATGTATTCACACAGCTTAATACATCACATATCCCAAAAATAAGGTGGATCATTTCCATTTTTAGAACAATGGGTGGAACCATGAAACGCATTCCTTTATACCCAAATACATATAATCTTTAAGTGGAGCTAAAGTTCTGCTATGATACATTATGAGCAGGTTGTCATTTTTTGCAGATGAGACATGCAATGTCTTTTCTGCAAAAAAACATACATACCTGTATGCTCACTGCAATCCCCAGATGTCTCTTCTGCACTAAACATTACCCACCTGTGTGCTCACTGGGATCCCTCGCCTGTAAACTGAGCTGCGCATGCACAGATCAGTTTACAGCAGCCGGGGGAATCCTGTGTGCCAGGATGACTACAGTAGCTCCTATGCGTGGACACAGGAGAAGATGCTGGCGAGGAAACATTGGCAAGGTGAGTTTCCTCCAACTAATTCTGCTTTAATGGCTATATTTTATAATATTATTTAAATATGTATTTTTTCATGTGTAATTTTTAAGTGTAGTATTACAAAAATGGATGAAACAAAGTTTGCATAAAAAAGGCAAAAATAAATAAATAAATAAATAAACGTGGAAGTGATTAAGGAAAATGCTAGCAGGTAGCTTTTTTTTTACCAAAGAGAAAAGGTATGTCTTTTCTGCAATGAAAAAAACACACCTGCCTGTTCTCAATCTTCTACTGAATGTACACCGAGCTGCACGTGTGCAGGAGTCACCTCATCTCTGCCAATCAAGAGGCGGAAAACCAATTTTGAAGCTTTGAGCTAAGAGCATAGCACAACATACAGTAATGCTGGCCATACACTATACGAAAAAATCGTTCTAACCCATTTTCGAAAAACGAACATTCGGCTGTGAGAGCAATCGATAGTGCCATCATGTAATGACCGATGAATCGTTCAATGGACATAAATGAATCCGTTTTTTGTTCGTTTTTTCACCTATACCTAGTGCAAACAGTTTGGACGGGAAACACATTAACCTTTCAATTTATCGTTCATTCGGCAGAAAATTTCCAAATTTGTCCTTTTTTTTTTTTTTAGCTCAAAAACATCCTGACCGATTACCGATTTGTGCCCATTAACTGTCCGAAAAACGAATGAACTGTGTAAATGACCAAATTTCGGATGATTTATCGTATAGTGTATGGCCAGCATTATACACTTCTGTGTGTTGTGGTGTGCTGTGTCAGAAAAAATGCTGCGTGTACTTTTTTGTCAATTTTGATACGTCAACAGTCGATTAAAAAGTCTGCAGACTTAAAGTGATAACTAAAGACCCCATAATTGCCCCATCTCCAACGGTCCAAAGGCCACAATTGGTCCTTTACCATCCCTGCTCTGATTTCCCAGCTCTGTACATCCACTGTGCCCATTATGATGGGAACCCACCATTTTTTTTGCTGATTTCCTTGCTCTACATATGTTCTGTGCCCAGTCACTCCATCCTCACTGCAGCTCAGTAACATTGCTCTCTATACCATGTTGCTGAGCTGGTTGCCAGGATACTGGCATCTGAGCTGCACCGTGTCATTGGTTGTTATGGTGCAGGTGGTCGCCCCAGGCAGCAATTAATTTAGGCATGCCTCTGAGCACATCAGTATGCAAAATGTGCATCAGCAGGACCTAACTCCATGCACTGAGCAGCATTACAGCTCATCTATTTTTATAAGCGCACCGTCCAGCTTTACTGCTGACAGCCTGGTAAACTCTATGAGAGACTGACAGCTGCTGTGTCTGGATGCACTCAGTAGTACTTCCATTTAGGGCAGTTTGTGCCCAGGTCTAAATGCTCAGAACGCAGACTTTTTTTTTTTTATCTAACCACTTGAGCTCCAGAAGTTTTTACCCCTTCATGACCAGGGCATTTTTATTCTATTCAGCACTGCGCTACTTGACACTTGTTTACAACTTATAATCATTTTTTTTTTTGCTAGAAAATGACTTAGAACCCCCAAACATTATATTTTTTTTCAGACACCCTAGAGAATAAAATAGCAGTCGTTGCAATACTTTATGTCACACATTATTTGCGCATTGGTCTTACAAGCGCAATTTCACTTTTTTGACTCAAAAAATAAGTAAAGTTAGCGCAATATATTTTATATTGTGAAAGATAATGTTATGCTGAGTAAATTGATACCCAACATGTCATGCTTCAAAATTGCGCCCGCTCGTGGAATGGCGACAAACTTTGACCCTTGAAAAATCTTAATAGGCGACAATTAAAGTTTTTTACAGTGTACCAGTTTTCAGTTACAGAGGAGGTCTAGTGCTAGAATTATTGCTCTCGCTCTAACGATCAGGGCGATACCTCACATGTGTGATTTGAACACCGTTTTCATATGTGGGCGTGACTTAGGTATGCGTTCGCTTCTGCGCGCAAGCTCGGCGGGACGGGGCGCTTTAAATGTTTTTTGTTTTTTCCTTATTTATTTAACTTTTTATTTTTTATTTTTACGCTGGTTACAAGGAATGTAACAAGGAATGTACGCATTGTAATATAAAAAAAGCATGACAGGACCTCCTAAATGTGAGATCCGGGGTTTTTTTGTAAAAATAAATAAATCACTCCTTTAAGACTGTTTGACATCGCTTCTGTCATTCGATGTTATGGAGCCGAGCGGGGGCCATCTTTCCCTCACTCTTCTCCAGTTCTGTCAGGGTAGAGGACGCGATAATCTCCGACAGCTCCGGTAAGTGGCGGAGACTACCGGAACGCGGCGGGAGGGGTGCCTCTCCCGAATCTGCCTTGGAGACCACTTTTATCTTAAATCGCAGCGCCTGCCATTTCAGAAAATACCCGGGGTTATGGCAGCTAGTTGCTGCCATAATAACGGTATTTAGCGTCAAAGTACCGACATACAATGATGACAATTTGCACTAGGTGGTTAACCGGCAATTGCGCGGTCATGCAACACTGTACACAGATTACAATTTTCTCATTTTTTTCACACAAATAGAGCTTTCTTTTGGTGGCATTTGATCACCACTGTTTTTATTTTTTTATTTTTTGCGATATAAATTAAAAAAAAGAAAGATTGGGAAAAAAACAATATTTCCTGACGGGTCCATGTCAGCACAGCCGAGCATAGGCTCTGCCCCCCCCATGCCTCCAGGACTTAACTCGTATAAATTTGAGCCCACCTACATCCCCAGCGTTCTTCTTTTTTCCTCCTATGCATAGGACCTAGGTGTGCTCCTCTACCTGGCTGTTCTAAAGGGCTGGCCGTTCGTCCATGTGTGTGGATTAGGCTGGACGCAGTCCCTTGTGTCTCGGCTAAATGACCCATAATCCAGGGAGCCCCGCTGCTGGTCCTCGTGGTGGCTTTAATCATGGCTAACAGGGGGGGCGTGTCCAACTTCCGGTTTGTGAGGAAGCTTCTCTCCAGAGCTCCGACCGCACCAATATCCTGAAAAATCATGACGACCTGTAGGCGAAAACTTTTCAATCCGTACCAACCGGAACGGATAAAGGAACACTTCGGGTACCTAGACATGGTTAAATATGGCCTGAGTGTCGACTGCACACCCGCGGAGAAGCTGGCAAAACTTGTACATGAGGACTCCCAAGATGGCACCTGGCAGGGAAGGGGACGGCCTGCTACTACTGACCCATCAGACCTCGGATGGACTGAGGGGGATAGAGACTGGCTGGATCCGACTGACCCGCTGGCTCATCCCCTGCCCTCTCCAAAATCAGATTCTGAGGAGAGCGGCTCCGGTACACAGGGAGGAGAGCCGACGCTGCTGCAGATTATGGACACTATTAAAAGCTGCCATGCGGCCCTCTCTACACAAATAGAAACCATTCGGGTGGACTTTGCCTTGCTCAAAGATGATGTGCAGAAGGTAAGGCAAAGGGTCACACAGACGTAACAAAGATTAATTGCAGTGGAAGATGATCTCAACCCTCTACTAGTGCAAGTGAGAGACATGACGGCGGACAACAAATCCCAGGAAGCCAAACTGGGAGACATTGAAGACAGGCTGCGAAGGAACAACCTTAGATTCCTAGGATTCCCGGAAGGCACAGAAGGGAAGAATCCTGAGGAGTTCCTGCTGTCCTGGCTCAAACAAGTATTTGGGGCTGAAAGTTTCTCTCACTTGTTCGCTATAGAATGGGCGCACCGGGTCCCACTGAGAGCCCCCCCTCCGGGGGGATATCCCAGACCCATGTTGGCGCGCTTTCTGTACTTTAGAGATAAAGAGACTATACTGAGAAAAGCCCGCAACCTACCTGAATTGTTGCATAACAATAATCGGATCTCCATCTTTCCTGATTTTTCTGCTGCCACGCAGAAACAAAGAGCAGCATTTCAGAGTGTGAAGCAGCATTTGTGGGAACGAAGCCTACCATACAGTATGCTCTACCCGGCTAAACTGAGGGTTGTACACAAGGGACAAACACAATTCTTCTTGTCACCAAAAGAGGCGAACAGTTGGCTGGAATCCTTGGGACAAGGTTAGTGATTTGACATCAGTATCAGAAAGGGATATTACCCAGAAGAACCCGGGATGCCTTACGGGCAGAAATGACAGGCATAATTTTTGCATCATATACTCTGATCATCTACATTAGTAATCAACAAGTTTAATGGATGCCGGTTTATAAGATCCTGTGAAACTTAAGCCGAACAGGGAAACTGTTAAAAGATCTTCAAGCAACGCGGTCCAATGAGTGCTTGGTAAACTCACATATACCTACCCCTAAAGCTTCCCGTCCGGCTGGTACAGGAAGAATACCCCCCCTTGGGAAGAATTTGTGATTTAATGTTTGGGGTAAAAGTCTGTGGGATGTTTGGGGCTGTAGGCAAGGTGGGGGGAAGGGAAGTTCAGATCACCAGAAATGGTTTCAAGGACGGTTATGTTTTTTATGTTTTTTTGTTGTTTTTTTTTGTTACTGTTGGGTATTTTCCAAGCTTAATTTTGCACGAGCATTGGATAAGATTGTGACTGTAGCAGTGGCATAACGTGGGGGGTGCAGGGGGTGCCGTGGCCCCGGGCGCGATATTTAGGGGGGCGCCAGTATGTGTCACTGGCTGCCTCCTCCTAATTTCTAATCCTGTGTCCCCGGGCTCCGGCCGCCATGTTAAGTGTCCGGCGCCCTGTGATTGGGTGTATGGGGGTCATGTGAGGCGTAGGGCTGGCCTGTCCTCGATCGCTCCTGAAGTCCCGCCTCCGCACATGACCCCCCATACGCCCAATCACAGGGCGCTCGACACTGAACATGGCAGCAAGCAGAGCGCAGGGGAGAGAAGAAACAACGTGAGCAGCCGCTGTCTTCTCCTCCTCATCCGGATCGATGCAGCCAGGATAAGAAGGTGAGTGAGAGTCTTGTTACTGGCCGGGGGGGCGAGAGAGAGAGACTGTAGGCAGGACAGTGTAGTGTAGTATAGTATAGAGGTCAGTGTAGTGGTCACTATGGGGGGGCAGTGTAGTGGACAGTGTAGAGTAGTATGGTGGTCAGTATAGTGGTTAGTGTAGTATAGTATACTGGTTAGTATAGTGGTCAGTATAGTGTAGTTTAGTATGGTGGTCAGTGTAGTATGGTGGTCAGTGTAGTATGGTGGTCAGTGTAGTATGGTGGTCAGTGTAGTGTAGTATAGTGGACAGTGTAGTATAGTGGACAGTGTAGTGTAGTGGTTAGTGTAGTGGACAGTATAGTGTAGTATAGTGGACAGTGTAGTATGGTGGTCAGTGTAGTATAGTGGTCAGTGTAGTGTAGTATGGTGGTCAGTGTAGTGTAGTATGGTGGTCAGTGTAGTGTAGTATGGTGGTCAGTGTAGTGTAGTATAGTGGTCAGTGTAGTGTAGTATAGTAGACAGTGTAGTATGGTGGTCAGTATAGTGTAGTATAGTGGAAAGTGTAGTGGTTAGTGTAGTGGACAGTGTAGTATAGTGGACAGTATAGTGTAGTATAGTGGTCAGTGTAGTATAGTGGTCAGTGTAGTATGGTGGTCAGTGTAGTATGGTGGTCAGTGTAGTATAGTGGACAGTGTAGTATGGTGGTCAGTGTAGTGTAGTATAGTGGTCAGTGTAGTATAGTGGACAGTGTAGTATGGTGGTCAGTGTAGTGTAGTATAGTGGACAGTGTAGTGTAGTGGTTAGTGTAGTGGACAGTGTAGTATAGTGGACAGTGTAGTGTAGTGGTCACTGTAGTATAGTGGTCAGTGTAGTATAGTGGTCAGTGTAGTATAGTGGTCAGTGTAGTATAGTGGATAGTATAGTGGTCAGTGTAGTATAGTGGATAGTATAGTATAGTGGTCAGTGTAGTATGGTGGTCAGTGTAGTATAGTGGTCAGTGTAGTATGGTGGTCAGTGTAGTATAGTGGTCAGTGTAGTATGGTGGTCAGTGTAGTATAGTGGACAGTGTAGTATAGTGGACAGTGTAGTATAGTGGACAGTGTAGTATGGTGGTCAGTATATTGTAGTATGGTGGTCAGTGTAGTATGGTGGTCAGTGTAGTATAGTGGACAGTGTAGTATGGTGGTCAGTGTAGTATGGTGGTCAGTATAGTGTAGTATAGTGGACAGTGTAGTATAGTGGTCAGTGTAGTATGGTGGCCAGTATAGTGTAGTATAGTGGACAGTGTAGTATGGTGGTCAGTGTAGTATAGTGGTTAAGTGTAGTGTAGTATAGTGGTCAGTGTAATGTAGTATAATGGACAGTGTAGTATAGCGGTCAGTGTAGTATAGTGTAGTATAGTGGACAGTGTAGTATGGTGGTCAGTGTAGTATAGTGGACAGTGTAGTATGGTGGTCAGTGTAGTGTAGTATAGTGGACAGTGTAGTATAGTGGACAGTGTAGTGTAGTGGTTAGTGTAGTGGACAGTATAGTGTAGTATAGTGGACAGTGTAGTATGGTGGTCAGTGTAGTATGGTGGTCAGTGTAGTATAGTGGTCAGTGTAGTGTAGTATAGTGGTCAGTGTAGTGTAGTATGGTGGTCAGTGTAGTGTAGTATGGTGGTCAGTGTAGTGTAGTATAGTGGTCAGTATAGTGTAGTATAGTGGAAAGTGTAGTGGTTAGTGTAGTGGACAGTACAGTATAGTGGACAGTGTAGTATAGTGGTCAGTGTAGTATGGTGGTCAGTGTAGTATGGTGGTCAGTGTAGTATTGTGGTCAGTGTAGTATAGTGGACAGTGTAGTATGGTGGTCAGTGTAGTGTAATATAGTGGTCAGTGTAGTATAGTGGACAGTGTAGTATGGTGGTCAGTGTAGTGTAGTATAGTGGACAGTGTAGTGGACAGTGTAGTGTAGTGGTCAGTGTAGTATAGTGGTCAGTGTAGTATAGTGGTCAGTGTAGTATAGTGGATAGTATAGTGGTCAGTGTAGTATAGTGGATAGTATAGTATAGTGGTCAGTGTCGTATGGTGGTCAGTGTAGTATAGTGGTCAGTGTAGTATGGTGGTCAGTGTAGTATGGTGGTCAGTGTAGTATAGTGGACAGTGTAGTATAGTGGACAGTGTAGTATAGTGGTCAGTGTAGTATGATGGTCAGTATAGTGTAGTATGGTGGTCAGTATAGTGTAGTATGGTGGTCAGTGTAGTATGGTGGTCAGTGTAGTATAGTGGACAGTGTAGTATGGTGGTCAGTGTAGTATGGTTGTCAGTATAGTGTAGTATAGTGGACAGTGTAGTATAGTGGTCAGTGTAGTATAGTGGACAGTGTAGTATAGTGGACAGTGTAGTATAGTGGTCAGTGTAGTATGGTGGTCAGTATAGTGTAGTATAGTGGACAGTGTAGTATGGTGGTCAGTATAGTGTAGTATAGTGGACAGTGTAGTATGGTGGTCAGTGTAGTATGGTGGTCAGTGTAGTATAGTGGACAGTGTAGTATAGTGGACAGTGTAGTATAGTGGTCAGTGTAGTATGGTGGTCAGTATAGTGTAGTATAGTGGACAGTGTAGTATGGTGGTCAGTATAGTGTAGTATAGTGGACAGTGTAGTATGGTGGTCAGTATAGTGTAGTATAGTGGACAGTGTAGTATGGTGGTCAGTGTAGTATAGTGGTCAAGTGTAGTGTAGTATAGTGGTCAGTGTAATGTAGTATAATGGACAGTGTAGTATAGCGGTCAGTGTAGTATAGTGTAGTATAGTGGACAGTGTAGTATGGTGGTCAGTATAGTGGACAGTGTAGTATGGTGGTCAGTATAGTGTAGTATAGTGGTCAGTGTAGTATGGTGGTCAAGTGTAGTGTAGTATAGTGGTCAGTGTAATGTAGTATAATGGACAGTGTAGTATAGTGGACAGTGTAGTGTAGTATAGTGGTCAGTATAGTGGACAGTGTAGTGGTCAGTGTAGTGGTAAGTGTAATATAGTGGTCAGTATAGTATAGTGGTAAGTGTAGTGGACAATGTAGTGTAGTGGTCAGTGTAGGAATCAGGTAGGTCAGTACTATTGTATTTGAAGGGACTCAGGGATAGCTAAAAGTCCGCAGGTTAGGGGGGGCGCAAATTACTTGCCTTGCCCCCGGTGCTGACAACCCACGCTACGCCACCGGACTGTAGTCCTTATCTATGTTCACAAACACTGTATTGGACAGTTAAATCTAAAAATGCTGTCAATATCTACTCTAAGGTTATGCTGTATGATGGTATATATGGTCATGCTACCTCCGGGGGGGAAGAACTGAAGAGTAATTATGTCAGTTGTTCACGCCTGGAGGGATCTCTAGCATCGTCGCTTCCCTACAAGCTAAATACTATTGACCATATACTCCATATGTACCCTGATGCAGTCCCTTAATCTCCTTTCATGGAATGTGTGAGGGCTTAATTCTAAGATCAAGCGAACCCTAGTATTTAAATATATTCTAAAACGAAAGCCACATATCATATTTCTCCAGGAATCGCATCTGGTAGGCTCTAAAACGTTGGCCCTTCACAGAGCTTTTATAAGTAGAGCATTTCACTCTACATACTCCAGCTACGCTAGGGGTGTATCTGTGCTGGTGTCTAAGTCACTCCTGTACACTACTAAGAAGGTGAAACTGGACCCTATGGGTAGATATGTGGCCCTGGTATTGATCATTAATAATCAGGCCTACACCTTTGTAGCAGTATATATACCACCTCCATTTACAATAAAGGTGTGGGAGGCGATGATGGCGGAGGTGTTGCAGATGGCGGAGGATCCTCTTATTTTGGCTGGTCATTTGAATGCAGTGTTGTCCCCGGACAAAGATAAACATGGGATGGCTACAGTGGGAGGATCCCCACTGGAAGCATGTGTAAAGCCTTATGATTTAGTGGAAGCATGGAGGTGGAAACACCCCGACGCCAAGGAATATTCTTGTTTCTCCTCTACCTTTAATACCCTTTCCAGGATAGACCTATGTTTTGTGTCCAGGGAGTTGTTGCCGAGGGTTATGGATGCACAATATCTGCCGAGGGCCATCTCGGACCACTCCCCCATGCTTCTTACCATTGACATGGAGAAACCATGGGGGTATGTGGTGTGGAGGCTGACCCCCTTGTGGCTTAAGGAGGAGTGCTTCAAGAGGTCCACTGCAACGTCCATTAACAATTTTTGTATAGTAAATAAAAAAGAGGTCCCGCTCGGAACCACTTGGGATGCTTTCAAAGCCACACTCCGGGGTTCCATTTCAGGACTAATTAAACTATTCCAGTCAGACAGGGGGTGGAAGGTCAGGGAGGCGGAGCAGGTAGCCACTGAGTCTGAGGTAGAATACATTAAAAATCCTAACTCTGACACACATAGGATATGGAGGGAGAGTATAAGACAATTAGACCTGGTATTAATAGAAAAAACCCAGAAAAAACTACTTTACCAATCGCAGCAGATCTTTGAATTTGGAGATAAAAACAGCAGGCTATTGGCCTATTTGGCTCACTCACAACAAGCCCCAACTTCTATTCCGCGTATACTTGACACGAATATGAAACTATGTACATCACACGCAGATATAGCAGATGCCTTTTTGACACTTTATACGGAATTATATACCTCAAGGGTGGACTATGAGATGGTGCAGGTACAGGAATATCTGGCCCCAATACCCCTATTAGAGCTCACGGGAGAGGGGGTGGAGGAACTGGATAGTCCCTTTACGACTGAAGAGATTATATCAGCTGTTAGGTCCCTAAAACCTAATAAGACCCCTGGATTGGATGCTCCCAGTGGAGTGGTATGGGACCTACGCTGAAACTTTGGCCCCTAAGCTAGTGAAAGTGTACGAAGATGCATATGATAGGGGTTTACTACCTGAGTCCATGAGAGAAGCATTGATAGTACTGATCCCCAAGCCGCACAAGGATCAAGATTTATGCGAGTCATACAGACCAATATCTCTTATTAACGTCGACCAAAAATTTTAGCTAAACTTTTGGCAAAAAGACTGAATAAGGTTATCGCATCTATTATCCATCCTGATCAGACAGGATTAATTCCTGAAAGGTCAACTGCCATAAATCTGAGGCGTCTCTTCACTATAATCTAATCAAAGGGTCCTGCCCTGGATACTCAGGTGGTGGTGTCACTCGACACTCATAAAGCGTTTGATTCCATAGAATGGCCTTACCTGATTGCGGTCCTTGGGCGGCTGGGCTTAGGCCCAAAATTAATAAAATGGGTTGAACTCCTATATGCAGAGCCCCAGGCTAGATTAAGGGTTAATAACACCATTACGGAGCAATTTAATATAGCTAGGCTGCTAGGGGCACACGGCAGGGGTGCCCTTTGTCGCCCCTGCTGTTTGCCCTGGCAATAGAGCCGCTAGCAGCTCTGTTGATAGCGGATAAGCTAATCAAGGGCTGTAAGATTAATGAAAGGGAGGAGAAAACATCTTTATACGCAGATGATATGCTACTATATTTGGAAGAGGCTGAGGGATCGCTGCACACAGCCCTAGCCAGAATCTCAGACTTTGGAAAATATTCCGGGTTCAAGGTGAACTGGAGTAAATCAGTGATACTCCCCTTGAACTCTACATATGCTCCGGGGCTCCCCCCGGAGGTTCCATTGAAAATAGTCCACAAAATTTATATACTTGGGGGTCGAGATCCAGCTACCACTGAGTTCATATATATCTAATAATATGATACCAGTATGGAAACGGCTAAAAGAAAGTACACAAACCTGGGCTAAGCTGCCTCTCGGCCTCCTCGGGAGAATTAACATATTTAAAATGATTTACCTGCCCAGGTTTCTATACCTGCTCTGGCATGCCCTGGTATATATCCCTAAGAAATGGTTTGTAGATATAAATTAGACACTCTCCTCCTTCCTGTGGGGACCTAAGCCAGCTAGAATATCACTAGAGACACTTCATTTACCTATAAGGTCAGGAGGGCTGGCTCTGCCAAACTTACGTTGCTATTATCATGCTGCCCAACTAACACATGTACATTGGTGGGGCTTCCTGCAGATGAATATTGCCTCGGTGGCGACCCAGGCAGCTCAAGTCCATTCGTATGAAGCACTGATCAATTACTTTATAGTAACGGTCCTATCCGGAACAGGATGCTGATATTTTGAAACTGTCATACAAAATATTTTGTTTGTGTAATGCTAAAACGGGTGGGTCCAGCCTGGCGGAGTCTCCTAATGCTCCACTATGGCATAATCCTCAGCTTAAAGAAATAGCCAAGGTACCGGATGGGGCATGCTGGGCTGTATATGGGGTTAAATATGCCCATCGGCTGTTCAGGAATGGAATTTTTAGGTCCTTTACAGATTTGAAAATTGAATATGCCATTCCAAATACCTTCTTTTTCAGATACCTCCAGCTACGTCATGCTGCAATGGCTCAATATGGTAGGGGTAAAGTAATTCTCTCCCCTTATAAAATGGAAAAACTGATTGCTGAAGAAGATCACTCAAAATTGATCTCCAGGTATTACTCGGCTCTGCTGTCATCCTCTACTCCCAGAATGAAGAGAGTGGCTGCACAGTGGAAAACGGATATACCATCCCTTGCGGAGGGGACCTGGATGGAGGTGCTGGATACAATGCTGTCCTCGATGATCTCAGCTAGAGATAAAATGCTTCAGTTTAATTATTTACATAGAATCTATTATACCCCCAAACGATTGCACAAGATGGGAAGGAGGGAATCCCCAGTGTGTCCTTGTTGCAACACAGAGGTGGGAAACTTCTTCCACATGGTATGACAGTGCCCCCGGGTGATGTCATACTGGAAGACAATCCTTACATATATGGAAGAGAAACTTGGGCTCCGAAACATATATTCTCCGGCCAGATGTCTTCTTGGAGACCTGGAAGAGGAAGAATTATCTACATCATAGAAGGCCCTTCTGCGAATAGTATTCTTTTATGCCAAGAAAGCTCTTGCTCTAAAATGGAAAAACCCAGACCCCCCTTCCCTTCAAGACTGGTTGAAATTGGTGAATACTGCCCTACCATTGTATAAACTCACATACCTAGCCAGAGGTAGCAATAAAAAATTTGATAAAGTCTGGGGAAAATGGATTAAAAATATATCTGGAGACATTGTGGTATAAAAGATTTATTGTTATCAGTCATGAAAGTGTAACGACTATGAAAATTGAATAGGGTGAGAAAGTGTAAATGACATATTTGGAATATGGATGGGACACATAAAAACGGGGAAAAAGATAGAAACAGCACAGTGAACAGCATGTGTGATAAACAATTTTATTAATTATTTTCTATGATGAAAATAGAATGCCTGTATATTAACAGCATAGGCGTGCGCACAGGGTGTGCCGGGTGTGCCCAGGCACACCCTAATCACCCCGTGCACATTTGTGTTATCGCTCTGTGTAGCAGCAGAAACAGGGGAAAGATCTCCCTCTTACCGGCTCTGCCATAAGAGAAGTATTTATGCTCTTCTCTTTCACTGTGCCGGCAGGGAGATCAATGTGTCGGGGTCATAAATATGTAGACACCGGCACACGCATGTGTGTTTGAGCTTAAGGGTGCACACCCTAATGCAATAGGCTGCGCACACCTATGATTAACAGTTATATGGTTTATATATATGATAACAGTCTGTATTGTATTTCAATGATACTGTATGAAAAAGTGAACTGTGATGTGGAAATGTAAAATCTTGTGAATTTCAATAAAAATTTACCCTTAAAAAAAAAAAATCATGGCTAACAGCCTTGTCTGAGGCTCACTGGGTCTCCCCTATGCACGCGCACCTGCGCTGTGCCGGTGTTTACGGTCGGATGACGAGGTTGGGTGAGCTAAATTTTGAAAAATGCTTTGTACCCAAATGAATGCTGCATTGCTGGGTATTGTTGTGCCTTGCTCCCTGCAGCCACTATGCATAGCCTGAGCTCCTCCATGGGGAGTACTCTGCATTACAGGTGCACAAAGTAATACTTTGTCTGTTCACACATGGAAATAACCTGTTGGTGGCTTCTCATGTTTGCTTTACTATTGTGCCATTGTGCCAACCCCCTCAAAAGACCAGCATTTACAGAGAAGGTAGAGGAGTCACCTGTGGATGACTACTGGAGCCAGTTTTGGCCTGTTGAGATATGAGATATCCTTTTATGGGCTGGTTTGTTAAATGGCATGCAAAACCCTGTGGAAAGGTTATCTATTGGTAATTACCAGTCTCAGAGTAAAACAGCCCTCTTCAGGCTCTTCAATAAAGAAGACGTGGATGAACTTGGCTGTATGAGTCTTGCTTTTATATGGTTATATGTTCTGGCAATGACCAGTCTAATAGCCCTCCCAGGGTAAATCAGCCTCTTCAGACTCTGAAGGGGAAGATAGGGTTGCCACCTCATCCCTTTTAAACCAACACATATTAATTACACAGGTTCTGTGGCTGATTAAGGTGTTAACCATAGGTGTGCGCAGCCCTATTTCATTAGGGTATACCACAATTGTGGTATATATTGTGTGTTTTTTTGTTTTTTTGAAATAATTAAATATAGTTTTTCAAAACATTGCGTTTGAAAAACCCCTGCGAAAATACCATGTGACAAAAATAATTGCAATGATCGCCAATTTATTCCCTAGTGTCTCTGCTAAAAAAAATTATATTGTTCGGGGGTTGTAAGTAATTTTCTAACAAACAATACTGATTTAAACTTGTAAACAAAAAGTGCCAGTAAAGGCTTGGCCTTCAAGTGGTTAAAGCAGAGTTCCACCCAAAAGTGGAACTTCCGCTTTAAGGCCTCCTCTCCAGCTCCTGTTTGTGAAATTGAGCTTTTGGGGAGGAGGGGAGAGGGTACCTGATTTTGACAGGTACCCTCTCCAACTTCCGTTCCGGTCGCCTTAGGCGATCAGAAGCGGAAGTTCTCCTTCCCCCCTCCCTCCCGAAGTTTTCTGGGACACATGACAGGTCCTAATAGACTTCGGGACCAGTCACAGAGTGCAGCCCTGCTCTAGCATGCACAGTGGGCACCCGGCTGTGAACCTGCAAGCTGTCATAGCCGGGTGCCCATAATAGAGATTCTGGCACCACCGAGGGAGGAGAGAGGGTGAAAACGCCTGGGGTGAGTGCACCGCTGGATCGTTGGACAGGTGAGTGTGTGTTTATTAACCACTTGCTTACAGGGCACTTAAACCCCCCTCCTATCCAGACCAATTTTCAGCTTTCAGCGCTGACACACTTTGAATGACAATTGCGCGGACATACAACACTGTACCCAAATTAAATTTTTATCATTTTTTTCCCACAAATAGAGCTTTCTTTTGGTGGTATTTGATCACCTTTGCGTTTTTGTTTTTTTTTTGTTAAAAAAATGTAAAAAGAATTTTTTTTTTTTAAATATTTTGTTATAATATTTTAAAAAAGGTAATTTTTCTCCTTCATTGATGTACGCAGTGATGGGCACTGATGGGTGGCAATAATGGGCACTGATCGGTTACACTGATAGGAAGCACTGCTAGGTGGCACTGATTGGCACCACTGGTGGGCATTGATAGATGGCACTTGTGGGCATTGATAGGTGGCACTTGTAGGCATTGATAGGTGGCACTCATGGGCATTGATAGGTGGCACTGGTGGGCATTGTGGGCACTGTCATGTGGCACTGGCAGGGGGTACTGGTGGCACATATGAGGCAGAATTGCCTCTTCCTCTTCGGGACCGATGTCCCTTGCTGATAAGCCGGTGATCGGCTTTTTTTTCTCCTCGAGCTGTTAGCGTGAGGAGAAAAAAAAACGATCACAGAGCTTTTGTTTTGATCATGTGATCAGCTGTCATTGGCTGACAGCTGATCACATGGTAAGGGGCCGGGACTGGCCCCTTACTCGTATTGGTGATCACCCGAGTCTCAGTGACTCGGTGATCAAAGTGCGCTCAGCGCGCGCCTTCTGAGGCGCGCACAGGGCGTGTACACAGGGGAGGCCGTCAGGTCCGCTCTGTAGCCGTCATTCGGCTATAGCGCGGATGTCAAGTGGTTTAAAGTCAGAAGCTACAGTTTTTGTAGCTGCTGACTTTTAAATAACACATAAATTACTGGAAAAGGCGAAATCAAATGAATGGGCTGCTTTACCCTTGAAAGCACAAGCTAAGGTGTGGGCCTAGGCCTAAAATGGTATTCTGATGTGAGCACTAAGGCCTGATTCACACCTATGCATTTTTAGTGTTTTTTGCGTTTTTCAGATTTGCACTAAAACCCATTTAACATTGTTTCCTATGGAACACGTTCTGTGGTGCAAAATGCAAAAACCACAAAAAATGCATAGGTGTAAACCAGGCCTCTGGGTAGGTAGAGGTCCACACTTGGGTGTGAATTCTCATCCTTCTAAAACCTTATCTTCCTCATTCGGCCAGCCACATTACCACCCCCTACAGCTTTCTGTTTGTATGGTGGTTCCTTTCTTTTTCAGTGTGCTTACAGCTAATTGTGGGACAGTGCTTAAAGTGGAGTTCCACCCAAAAGTGGAACTTCCACTCATCAGATTCCTCCCCCCTCCGGTGACACAGTTGGCACCTTTCAGGGGGGAGGGGGGTACAGATACCTGTATATTACAGGTATCTGTACCCACTTCCGGCATAGATAGCCGCAGAATCTGCGGTTATTTACGCCACTTCCTGCTCCCTCCCCACTGCCTGCTGGGAAACACACGGGTCCCAGAGGCAGCAGGGACCATCCGTATCGCGCTGCGCGACTCGCGCATGCGCAGTAGGGAACCGGGAAGTTAAGCCGCACGGCTTCACTTCCTGATTCCCTTACCGAAGATGGAGGCGACAGCACCCGAGGACGGAGAGACGCTTCGGCCTCAGGTGCCGACATCGCGGGCGCCCTGGACAGGTAAGTGTCCATGTTTTAAAAGTCAGCAGCTGCAGTATTTGTAGCTGCTGACTTTTAAAAAAAAAAATTTCTGCGGCGCTCCGCTTTAATGTATGGCCTGCTTAAAGTGATTGTAAAGGTTTGTTTATTTATTTTTAAATAACAAACATGTCATACTTGCTCTGTGCAAGAATTTTGCGCAGAGCAGCCCCAATCCTCCTTTTCTGGGGTCCTCCGGCAGCGGAGAGGCGCCTTCCATGGGGGCACCTGTGCGCGTGTGCTCCCGAGTCCTGCTGCTATGTCCATTGACACAGACAGCAGGACTCGGTCCCGCCCCCCGTGTCACTGGATTTGATTAACAGCAGAGGGAGCCAATGGCTCCTGCTGCTATTATTCTATCCAATGAGGACCTGAGACAGCGGCTGGAGCTGCTGGGCTCGTCCTTGACACTGTAACAGAATGGCTCAGGTGAGAAAAAGGGGGGCAGCTGCAGCACAGAAGGTTTTTCAGCTTAATGCATTAAGGTGAAAAACCTTGAGACTTTACAACTCCTTTAAAGAGGAAGTAAATTTCCCTCTAATGTTTGTACCTATAGGCAAACTTATAATAAGGCTTACCTATAGGTACTGTAAATATCTCCTAAACTTTTTAGGAAATATTTACTGTATACAGTGCGAATGACGTTATTGGCACATGCACTCTGAAGAAACAGCCGCTCGTGCCATTTCTTAAGAGCCTTGTACCGTGACCAGCGGCTCCCGCGTGGAAGACGGGTGAAGATTAGGGATGAGCCGAACACCCCCCTGTTCGGTTCGCACCAGAACATGCGAACAGGAAAAAAATTCGTTCGAACACGCGAACGCCGTTAAAGTCTATGGGACACGAACATGAATAATCAAAAGTGCTAATTTTAAAGGCTAATATGCAAGTTATTGTCATAAAAAGTGTTTGGGGACCCGGGTCCTCCCCAGGGGACATGAATCAATGCAAAAAAAAGTTTTAAAAACGGCCGTTTTTTCAGGAGCAGTGATTTTAATAATGCTTAAAGTCAAACAATAAAAGTGTAATATCCCTTTAAATTTCATACCTGGGGGGTGTCTATAGTATGCCTGTAAAGGGGCGCATGTTTCCCGTGTTTAGAACAGTCTGACAGCAAAGTGACATTTTGAAGGAAAAAACACATTTAAAACTACCGCGGCTATTGCATTGCCGACAATACACATAGAAGTTCATTGATAAAAACGGCATGGGAATTCCCCACAGGGCAACCCCGAACCAAAATTAAAAAAAAAAAATGATGTGGGAGTCCCCCTAAATTCCATACAAGGCCCTTCAGGTCTGGTATGGATATTAAGGGGAACCCCAGCCAAAATTTAAAAAAAAAATTGACGTGGGGTTCCCCCTAAATTCCATACCAGACCCTTCAGGTCTGGTATGGATTTTAAGGGGAACCCCGCGCCAAAAAAAAAAAAAACGGCGTGGGGTCCCCCTAAAAATCCATACCAGACCCTTATCCGAGCACGCAACCTGGCAGGCCGCAGGAAAAGAGGGGGGGACGAGAGTGCGGCCCCCCCCCCCTCCTGAACCGTACCAGGCCACATGCCCTCAACATTGGGAGGGTGCTTTGGGGTAGCCCCCCAAAACACCTTGTCCCCATGTTGATGAGGACAAGGGCCTCATCCTCACAACCGTGGCCGGTGGTTGTGAGGGTCTGCGGGCGGGGGGCTTATCGGAATCTGGAAGCCCCCTTTAACAAGGGGACCCCCAGATCCCGCCCCCCCCCTGTGTGAAATGGTAAGGGGGTACTTACCCCTACCATTTCACTAAAAAACTGTCAAAAATGTTAAAAATGACAAGAGACAGTTTTTGACAATTCCTTTATTTAAATGCTTCTTCTTTCTTCCTTCATCTTCTTCTTCTTCTGGTTCTTCTGGCTCTTCTGGTTCTTCCTCCGGCGTTCTCGTCCAGCATCTTCTCCGCGGCGTCTTCTATCTTCTTCTCCTCGGGCCGCTCCGCACCCATGGCATGAGGGGGGAGGCTCCCGCTCTTCTCTTCATCTTCTTCTCTTCTTCATCTTCTTCTTCCTTCTTCTCTTCTTCCTGTCTTCTCCGGGCCGCTCCGCAGCCATGCTGGCATGGTGGGAGGCTCCCGCTGTGTGACGGCGTCTCTTCGTCTGACGGTTCTTAAATAATGGGGGGCGGGGCCATCCGGTGACCCCGCCCCCCTCTGACGCACGGTGACTTGAGGGACTTCCCTGTGACGTCACGGGGAATGCCACAGGGAAGTCCCGTCATGTGTGCGTCAGAGGGGGGCGGGGTCACCGGGTGGCCCCGCCCCCCGTTATTTAAGAACCGTCAGACGAAGAGACGCCGTCACACAGCGGGAGCCTCCCTCCATGCCACAGCATGGATTGCGGAGCGGCCCGGAGAAGACAGGAAGAAGAGAAGAAGAGAAGAAGAGAAGAAGGAAGAAGAAGAAGAAGAAAAAGAAGAAGAAGAAGAAGAAGATGAAGAAGAAGATGAAGAAGAGAAGAAGATGAAGAGAAGAGCGGGAGCCTCCCCCCTCATGCCATGGGTGCGGAGCGGCCCGAGGAGAAGAAGATAGAAGACGCAGCGGAGAAGATGCTGGACGAGAACGCCGGAGGAAGAACCAGAAGAGCCAGAAGAACCAGAAGAAGAAGAAGATGAAGGAAGAAAGAAGAAGCATTTAAATAAAGGAATTGTCAAAAACTGTCTCTTGTCATTTTTAACATTTTTGACAGTTTTTTAGTGAAATGGTAGGGGTAAGTACCCCCTTACCATTTCACACAGGGGGGGGGCCGGGATCTGGGGGTCCCCTTGTTAAAGGGGGCTTCCAGATTCCGATAAGCCCCCCGCCCGCAGACCCTCACAACCACCGGCCACGGTTGTGAGGATGAGGCCCTTGTCCTCATCAACATGGGGACAAGGTGTTTTGGGGGGCTACCCCAAAGCACCCTCCCAATGTTGAGGGCATGTGGCCTGGTACGGTTCAGGAGGGGGGGGGGGCCGCACTCTCGTCCCCCCCTCTTTTCCTGCGGCCTGCCAGGTTGCGTGCTCGGATAAGGGCCTGGTATGGATTTTTAGGGGGACCCCACGCCGTTTTTTTTTTTTTTTTTGGCGCGGGGTTCCCCTTAAAATCCATACCAGACCTGAAGGGTCTGGTATGGAATTTAGGGGGAACCCCACGTCAATTTTTTTTTTAAATTTTGGCTGGGGTTCCCCTTAATATCCATACCAGACCTGAAGGGCCTTGTATGGAATTTAGGGGGACCCCCACATCATTTTTTTTTTTTTTTTTTGGTTCGGGGTTCCCCTGTGGGGAATTCCCATGCCGTTTTTATCAATGAACTTCTATGTGTATTGGCGGCAATGCAATAGCCGCGGGTAGTTTTAAATGAGTTTTTTCCTTCCAAATGTCATTTTGCTGTCAGACTGTTCTAAACACGGGAAACATGCGCCCCTTTACAGGCATACTATAGACACCCCCCAGGTACGAAATTTAAAGGGATATTACACTTTTATTGTTTGACTTTAAGCATTAATAAAATCACTGCTCCTGAAAAAACGTCCGTTTTTAAAACTTTTTTTTGCATTGATCCATGTCCCCTGGGGCAGGACCCGGGTCCCCAAACACTTTTTATGACAATAACTTGCATATAAGCCTTTAAAATTAGCACTTTTGATTTCTCCCATAGACTTTTAAAGGGTGTTCCGCGGCATTCGAATTTGCCGCGAACACCCCAAATTGTTCGCTGTTCGGCGAACTTGCGAACAGCCAATGTTCGAGTAGAACATGAGTTCGACTCGAACTCGAAGCTCATCCCTAGTCTTCCTTTGCAGGTAAGTTTCACATAATGTGCTAGTATGTGATGCATACTAGCACATTATGCCTTTACTAAAAAAATGCCCTAAAAAAAAAAAAAAAAAAAAAGAGGCATTGTTTACTTCCTCTTTAATTGATCACTTGATCTTTTTGCTACCATCACTGAATGAAGGAGGTTATGCGCCAAGGGGATATCTTGATGTTTATTGGATAAAAGTGAGTGTGTGCTTTTTGTTATATGTTGACTGTGTGGCTACATTTTCAACAGTAATAATAATTAGTATTTTTATGGGATAAGCCTTTGGTGGTGTCCATGTCACCTTTCTTCTCTCTGTGATGACATCAGGCCTATTCTTGGAAAGTGATCCCCATTTAAAATTAAATTACCTACAGCACTCCCCAGTTTTTTTAGGTGAACACTCCAGACCAATACTAAAGAAGAAGAAGACCTAAAAGAGTTTGGCCATCACATTCTAGACTGAGACACATTCCAGAATCCCAGAAACAGTTTTTTTCAGATATACTAATTTCAAATAAAATAGTTGGATTCGAATCATTAGCGTGCCATTCATTTTCTTCTAACTGTGAGTGTAAGCCCACTTTGGATTCAACGTGTTTAACCTTTTTCCTCTCAAAGTCTTTATTGCCATCTGTGTCCCTGTTGGGTAGGATTTCCATAAGGTCACTGTGACATGAAGTGAGAGGAAAGCTCACTAGAGGCACATATAGCAATAAATCACATTGAAACCAATACAAAGATGAGAATGCAGTTTGAAGCTCCAGTGTTTTCAGTCTAGTGATTCCACACATGCTGACGGGTGTGCCACTCTTTAACAAATTCCCTATCCAAGGGTAAAAGTACTGACCCACAGCACATTGGGGGCTTCCCAGATGATGAGCGGGTCTGTTTCAGAGGAGCTGTTTAGGAAAAAGTAGTTTTGTAACTCCTTCCCTAACTCAGACCTGGGTGACAGGTTCTAGAGGGGGTGTCTGGGGGTAGGTGAGGAGATGGGGTGTCGGGGGTGGGGGGAGATAGGCGAGGAGGAGAGGGGGTTGTCTGGGGGGATAGGTGAGGAGGAGAGGGGGGTGTCTGGGGGGAGAGGGTAGGTGAGGAGGAGAGGTGGTGTCTGGGGGGGAGGTAGGTGAGGTGTCTGGGGGTGGGGGGTGGTGAGGAGGAGAGGGGGTGTCTGAGGGGTAGGTGAGGAGAAGGGGTGTCTGGGGGGTAGGTGAGGGGGTGTCTGGGGGTAGTAGGAGAGGGAGTGTCTGGGGGGGGGGAGACGAGGAGGAGAGTGGTGTCTGGGAGGGAGGGATAGGAGAGGGGGTGTCTGGGGGTAGGTGAGGAGATGGGGTGTCGGGGCGGTGGGGAGGAGATAGGCGAGGAGGAGAGGGGTTGTCTGGGGGGATAGGTGAGGAGGAGAGGGGGTGTCTGGGGGGGTAGGTGAGTAGGAGAGGGGGTGTCTGGGAGGAGAGGGTAGGTGAGGAGGAGAGGTGGTGTCTGGGGGGGAGGTAGGTGAGGTTTCTGGGGGTGGGGGGGTGGTGAGGAGGAGAGGGGTGTCTGAGGGGTAGGTGAGGAGAAGGGGTGTCTGGGGGGGGTAGGTGAGGGGGTGTTTGGGGGTAGTAGGAGAGGGAGTGTCTGGGGGGGGTAAACGAGGAGGAGAGGTGGTTTCTGGGAGAGGGGGTTAGGAGAGGGGGTGTCTGGGGGGGTAGGTGAGGAGGAGATGGGATGTCGGGGGGGGGGTAGGTGAGGGAGGTGTCTGGGAGAGGGGATAGGTGAGGAGGAGATGGGGTGTCTGGGAGGGGGGATAGGAGAGGGGGTGTCTGGGGTGGGGGATAGGAGAGGGGGTGTCTGGGGGGGAGTAGGTGAGAAGGAGATGGGGTGTCTGGGAGGGGGGATAGGAGAGGGGGTGTCTGGGAGGGGGGATAGGAGAAGGGGTGTCTGGGGGGGAGTAGGTGAGGGAGGAGATGGGGTGTCTGGGAGGGGGATAGGAGAGGGGTGTCTGGGAGGGGGGATAGGAGAAGGGGTGTCTGGGGGGGGTAGGTGAGGTGTCTGGGAGAGGGGATAGGTGAGGAGGAGATGGGGTGTCTGGGAGGGGGGATAGGAGAGGGGGTGTCTGGGGGGGTAGGTGAGGAGGAGATGGGGTGTCTGGGAGGGGGGATAGGAGAGGGGGTGTGGGGGGGGGGGGTAGGTGAGGAGGAGATGGGGTGTCTGGGAGGGGGGATAGGAGAGGGGGTGTCTGGGGGGTAGGTGAGGAGATGGGGTGTCTGGGAGGGGGGATAGGAGAGGGGGTGTCTGGGAGGGGGGTAGGAGAAGGGGTGTCTGGGGGGGAGTAGGTGAGGAGATGGGGTGTCTGGGAGGGGGGATAGGAGAAGGGGTGTCTGGGGGGGAGTAGGTGAGGAGGAGATGGGGGTGTCTGGGAGGGGGGATAGGAGAGGGGTGTCTGGGAGGGGGATAGGAGAAGGGGTGTCTGGGGGGGGTAGGTGAGGTGTCTGGGAGAGGGGATAGGTGAGGAGGAGATGGGGTGTCTGGAGGGGGGATAGGAGAGGGGGTGTCTGGGGTGGGGGATAGGAGAGGGGGTGTCTGGGAGGGGGATAGGAGAAGGGGGTGTCTGGGGGGGAGTAGGTGAGGAGGAGATGGGGTGTCTGGGAGGGGGGATAGGAGAGGGGGTGTCTGGGAGGGGGGATAGGAGAAGGGGTGTCTGGGAGGGGAGAGTAGGTGAGGAGGAGATGGGGTGTCTGGGGGGGATAGGAGAGGGGTGTGGGAGGGGGGATAGGGACATTTTTTATTTTCTATTATTGCAAGTCCAGCTGATGTGTTTGTTGTATGAATAGGAGAGGGGGTGTCTGGGGGGGTAGGTGAGGAGGAGATGAGATGTCGGGGGGGGGGGGTAGGTGAGGAGTGTCTGGGAGAGGGGATAGGTGAGGAGGAGATGGGGTGTCTGGGAGGGGGTAGGAGAGGGGGTGTCTGGGGGGGTAGGTGAGGAGAGATGGGGTGTCTGGGAGGGGGAATAGGAGAGGGGTGTCGGGGGGGTAGGTGAGGAGATGGGGTGTCTGGGAGGGTAGATAGGAGAGGGGGTGTCTGGGGGGGTAGGTGAGGAGGAGATGGGGTGTCTGGGAGGGGGATAGAAGAGGGGGTGTCTGGGAGGGGGGATAGGAGAAGGGGTGTCTGGGGGGAGTAGGTGAGGAGGAGATGGGGTGTCTGGGAGGGGGATAGGAGAGGGGGTGTGGGGGGGGGGGGGGGGGGGGGAGGTGAGGAGATGGGGTGTCTGGGAGGGGGGATAGGAGAGGGGGTGTCTGGGGGGTAGGTGAGGAGGAGATGGTGTGTCTGGAAGGGGGGATAGGAGAAGGGGTGTCTGAGGGGTAGGTGAGGAGATAGGGTGTCTGGGAGGGGGGATAGGAGAAGGGGTGTCTGGGGGGGAGTAGGTGAGGAGGAGATGGGGTGTCTGGGAGGGGGGATAGGAGAGGGATGTCTGGAAGGGGGGATAGGAGAAGGGGTGTCTGGGGGGGGGTAAGTGAGGAGGTGTCTGGGAGAGGGGATAGGTGAGGAGGAAGATGGGGTGTCTGGGAGGGGGGATAGGAGAGGGGGCGTCTGGGGGGTAGGTGAGGAGGGGATGGGGTGTCTGGGAGGGGGATAGGAGAGGGGGTGTCGGGGGGGGTAGGTGAGGAGGAGATGGGGTGCCTGGGAGGGGGGATAGGAGGGGGGGTGTCTGGGGAGGTAGGTGAGGAGGAGATGGGGTGTCTGGGAGGGGGGATAGGAGAAGGGTGTCTGAGGGGTAGGTGAGGAGAAGGGGTGTCTGGGGGGGTAGGTGAGGGGGTGTCTGGGGGTAGTAGGGAGGGAGTGTCTGGGGGGGTAGACAAGGAGGAGAGGTGGTGTCTGGGAGGGGGGGATAGGAGAGGGGTGTCTGGGGGGGTAGGTGGAGGAGGAGATGGGGATGTCGGGGGGGGGGGGGGGGTAGGTGAGGAGGTGTCTGGGAGAGGGGATATGTGAGGAGGAGATTGGGGTGTCTGGGAGGGGGATAGGAGAGGGGGTGTCGGGGGTGGGGGATAGAGAGGGGGTGTCTGGGAGGGGGGATAGGAGAAGGGG
>JBBDGP010005963.1:0-68059 GCA_037952835.1 Lithobates septentrionalis | reverse complement strand
TAATTTTTAGCTTTAGTTGAACACTGTGCAGAGGTCGCACTACACTAACTTGTAGTTTTAGCTGAACACTGTGAGCAGGACGCACTACACTAACTTGTAGTTTTAGCTGAACACTGTGAGCAGGACGCACTACACTAACTTGTAGTTTTAGCTGAACACTGTGCAGAGGTCTCACTACACTAACTTGTAAATTTAGCTGAACACTGTGCAGAGGTCGCACTACACTAACTTGTAGTTTTAGCTGAACACTGTGAGCAGGACGCACTACTCTAACTTGTAGCTTTAGCTGAACACTGTGCAGAGGTCTCACTACACTAACTTGTAGCTTTAGCTGAACACTGTGCAGAGGTCGCACTGCACTAACTTGTAGTTTTAGCTGAACATTGTGAGCAGGTCTCACTACACTAACTTTTAGCTTTAGCTGAACACTGTGCAGAGGTCGCACTACACTAACTTGTTGTTTTAGCTGAACACTGTGAGCAGGACACACTACACTAACTTGTAGCTTTAGCTGAACACTGTGCAGAGGTCTCACTACACTAACTTGTAGTTTTAGCTGAACACTGTGAGCAGGACGCACTACACTAACTTGTAGCTTTAGCTGAACACTGTGCAGAGGTCGCACTACACTAACTTGTAGTTTTAGCTGAACACTGTGAGCAGGATGCACTACACTAACTTGTAGCTTTAGCTGAACACTGTGCAGAGGTCTCACTACACTAACTTGTAGTTTTAGCTGAATACTGTGAGCAGGACGCACTACACTAACTTGTAGCTTTAGCTGAACACTGTGCAGAGGTCTCACTACACTAACTTGTAGTTTTAGCTGAACACTGTGAGCAGGACGCACTACACTAACTTGAAGCTTTAGCTGAACACTGTGCAGAGGTCGCACTACAGTAACTTGTAGTTTTAGCTGAACACTGTGAGCAGGACGCACTACACTAACTTGTAGCTTTAGCTGAACACTGTGCAGAGGTCTCACTACACTAACTTGTAGCTTTAGCTGAACACTGTGCAGAGGTCGCACTGCACTAACTTTTAGTTTTAGCTGAACACTGTGAGCAGGTCTCACTACACTAACTTTTAGCTTTAGCTGAACACTGTGCAGAGGTCGCACTACACTAACTTGTTGTTTTAGCTGAACACTGTGAGCAGGACACACTACACTAACTTGTAGCTTTAGCTGAACACTGTGCAGAGGTCTCACTACACTAACTTGTAGTTTTAGCTGAACACTGTGAGCAGGACGCACTACACTAACTTGTAGCTTTAGCTGAACACTGTGCAGAGGTCGCACTACACTAACTTGTAGTTTTAGCTGAACACTGTGAGCAGGATGCACTACACTAACTTGTAGCTTTAGCTGAACACTGTGCAGAGGTCTCACTACATTAACCTGTAGTTTTAGCTGAACACTGTGAGCAGGACGAACTACACTAACTTGTAGCTTTAGCTGAACACTGCAGAGGTCTCACTACACTAACTTGTAGTTTTAGCTGAACACTGTGAGGAGGACGCACTACACTAACTTGTAGCTTTAGCTGAACACTGTGCAGAGGTCTCACTACACTAACTTGTAGTTTTAACTGAACACTGTGAGGAGGATGCACTACACTAACTTGTAGTGTTAGCTGAACACTGTGAGCAGGATGCACTACACTAACTTGTAGCATTAGCTGAACACTGTGCAGAGGTCTCACTACACTAACTTGTAGTTTTGGCTGAACACTATGCAGAGGTCTCACTACACTAACTTGTAGTTTTAGCTGAACACTGTGCAGAGGTCTCACTACACTAACTTGTAGCTTTAGCTGAACACTGTGCAGAGGTCTCACTACACTAACTTGTAGCTTTAGCTGAACACTGTGCAGAGGTCTCACTACACTAACTTGTAGCTTTAGCTGAACACTGTGAGCAGGACGCACTACACTAACTTGTAGCTTTAGCTTAACACTGTGCAGAGGTCTCACTACACTAACTTGTAGCTTTAGCTGAACACTGTGCAGAGGTCGCACTGCACTAACTTGTAGTTTTAGCTGAACACTGTGAGCAGGTCTCACTACACTAACTTTTAGCTTTAGCTGAACACTGTGCAGAGGTCGCACTACACTAACTTGTAGTTTTAGCTGAACACTGTAAGCAGGATGCACTACACTAACTTGTAGCTTTAGCTAAACACTGTGCAGAGGTCTCACTACATTAACCTGTAGTTTTAGCTGAACACTGTGAGCAGGACGAACTACACTAACTTGTAGCTTTAGCTGAACACTGTGCAGAGGTCTCACTACACTAACTTGTAGTTTTAGCTGAACACTGTGAGGAGGACGCACTACACTAACTTGTAGCTTTAGCTGAACACTGTGCAGAGGTCTCACTACACTAACTTCTAGTTTTAGCTGAACACTGGGAGCAGAGCGCACTACACTAACTTGTAGCTTTAGCTGAACACTGTGCAGAGGTCTAACTACACTAACTTGTAGTTTTGGTGAACACTGGGAGCAGGACGCACTACACTAACTTTGTAGCTTTAGCTGAACACTGTGCAGAGGTCTCACTACACTAACTTGTAGTTTTAGCTGAACACTGTGAGGAGGACGCACTACACTAACTTTTAGCTTTAGCTGAACACTGTGCAGAGGTCTCACTACACTAACTTGTAGTTTTAGCTGAACACTGTGCAGAGGTCGCACTACACTAACTTGTAGTTTTAGCTGAACACTGTGCAGAGGTCGCACTACACTAACTTGTAGTTTTAGCTGAACACTGTGCAGAGGTCGCACTACACTAACTTGTAGTTTTAGCTGAACATTGTGAGCAGGTCTCACTACACTAACTTTTAGCTTTAGCTGAACACTGTGCAGAGGTCGCACTACACTAACTTGTTGTTTTAGCTGAACACTGTGAGCAGGACACACTACACTAACTTGTAGCTTTAGCTGAACACTGTGCAGAGGTCTCACTACACTAACTTGTAGTTTTAGCTGAACACTGTGAGCAGGACGCACTACACTAACTTGTAGCTTTAGCTGAACACTGTGCAGAGGTCGCACTACACTAACTTGTAGTTTTAGCTGAACACTGTGAGCAGGATGCACTACACTAACTTGTAGTTTTAGCTGAACACTGTGCAGAGGTCGCACTACACTAACTTGTAGTTTTAGCTGAACACCGTGAGCAGGATGCACTACACTAACTTGTAGCTTTAGCTGAACACTGTGCAGAGGTCTCACTACACTAACTTGTAGTTTTAGCTGAACACTGTGCAGAGGTCACACTACACTAACTTGTAGCTTTAGCTGAACACTGTGCAGAGGTCGCACTACACTAACTTGTAGTTTTAGCTGAACACTGTGAGCAGGACGCACTACACTAACTTGTAGATTTAGCTGAACACTGTGCAGAGGTCTCACTACACTAACTTGTAGTTTTAGCTGAACACTGTGAGCAGGACGCACTACACTAACTTGTAGCTTTAGCTGAACACTGTGCAGAGGTCGCACTACACTAACTTGTAGTTTTAGCTGAACACTGTGAGCAGGATGCACTACACTAACTTGTATCTTTAGCTGAACACTGCAGAGGTCTCACTACACTAACTTGTAGTTTTAGCTGAACACTGTGAGGAGGATGCACTACACTAACTTGTAGTGTTAGCTGAACACTGTGAGCAGGATGCACTACACTAACTTTTAGCTTTAGCTGAACACTGTGCAGAGGTCTCACTACACTAACTTGTAGTTTTAGCTGAACACTGTGAGGAGGATGCACTACACTAACTTGTAGCTTTAGCATGACACTGTGCAGAGGTCTCACTACACTAACTTGTAGTTTTAGCTGAACACTGTGCAGAGGTCGCACTACACTAACTTGTAGCTTTAGCTGAACACTGTGCAGAGGTCGCACTACACTAACTTGTAGTTTTAGCTGAACACTGTGAGCAGGTCTCACTACACTAACTTTTAGCTTTAGCTGAACACTGTGCAGAGGTCGCACTACACTAACTTGTAGCTTTAGCTGAACACTGTGCAGAGGTCTCACTACACTAACTTGTAGCTTTAGCTGAACACTGTGCAGAGGTCTCACTACACTAACTTGTAGCTTTAGCTGAACACTGTGCAGAGGTCTCACTACACTAACTTGTAGCTTTAGTTGAACACTGTGCTGAGGTCTCACTACACTAACTTGTAGCTTTAGCTGAACACTGTGCAGAGGTTGCACTACACTAACTTGTAGTTTTAGCTGAACACTGTGAGCAGGTCTCACTACACTAATTTTTAGCTTTAGTTGAACACTGTGCAGAGGTCGCACTACACTAACTTGTAGTTTTAGCTGAACACTGTGAGCAGGACGCACTACACTAACTTGTAGTTTTAGCTGAACACTGTGAGCAGGTCTCACTACACTAATTTTTAGCTTTAGTTGAACACTGTGCAGAGGTCGCACTACACTAACTTGTAGTTTTAGCTGAACACTGTGAGCAGGACGCACTACACTAACTTGTAGTTTTAGCTGAACACTGTGAGCAGGACGCACTACACTAACTTGTAGTTTTAGCTGAACACTGTGCAGAGGTCTCACTACACTAACTTGTAAATTTAGCTGAACACTGTGCAGAGGTCGCACTACACTAACTTGTAGTTTTAGCTGAACACTGTGAGCAGGACGCACTACTCTAACTTGTAGCTTTAGCTGAACACTGTGCAGAGGTCTCACTACACTAACTTGTAGCTTTAGCTGAACACTGTGCAGAGGTCGCACTGCACTAACTTGTAGTTTTAGCTGAATACTGTGAGCAGGACGAACTACACTAACTTGTAGCTTTAGCTGAACACTGTGCATAGGTCTCACTACACTAACTTGTAGTTTTAGCTGAACACTGTGAGGAGGACGCACTACACTAACTTGTAGCTTTAGCTGAACACTGTGCAGAGGTCGCACTACACTAACTTGTAGTTTTAGCTGAACACTGTGAGCAGGACGCACTACACTAACTTGTAGCTTTAGCTGAACACTGTGCAGAGGTCTCACTACACTAACTTGTAGTTTTAGCTGAACACTGTGAGCAGGACGCACTACACTAACTTGTAGCTTTAGCTGAACTCTGTGCAGAGGTTGCACTACACTAACTTGTAGTTTTAGCTGAACACTGTGAGCAGGACGCACTACACTAACTTGTAGCTTTAGCTGAACACTGTGCAGAGGTCTCACTACACTAACTTGTAGTTTTAGCTGAACACTGTGAGCAGGACGCACTACACTAACTTGTAGCTTTAGCTGAACACTGTGCAGAGGTCTCACTACACTAACTTGTAGTTTTAGCTGAACACTGTGAGCAGGACGCACTACACTAACTTGTAGCTTTAGCTGAACACTGTGCAGAGGTCGCACTACAATAACTTGTAGTTTTAGCTGAACACTGTGAGCAGGACACACTACACTAACTTGTAGCTTTAGCTGAACACTGTGCAGAGGTCTCACTACACTATCTTGTAGTTTTAGCTGAACACTGTGCAGAGGTCTCACTACACTAACTTGTAGCTTTAGCTGAACACTGTGCAGAGGTCTCACTACGCTAACTTGTAGCTTTAGCTGAACACTGTGCAGAGGTCTCACTACACTAACTTGTAGCTTTAGTTGAACACTGTGCTGAGGTCTCACTACACTAACTTGTAGCTTTAGCTGAACACTGTGCAGAGGTCGCACTACACTAACTTGTAGTTTTAGCTGAACACTGTGAGCAGGTCTCACTACACTAATTTTTAGCTTTAGTTGAACACTGTGCAGAGGTCGCACTACACTAACTTGTAGTTTTATCTGAACACTGTGAGCAGGACGCACTACACTAACTTGTAGCTTTAGCTGAACACTGTGCAGAGGTCTCGCTACACTAACTTGTAGTATTAGCTGAACACTGTGAGCAGGACGCACTACACTAACTTGTAGCTTTAGCTGAACACTGTGCAGAGGTCGCACTACACTAACTTGTAGTTTTAGCTGAACACTGTGAGCAGGACGCACTACACTAACTTGTAGTTTTAGCTGAACACTGTGCAGAGGTCTCACTACACTAACTTGTAACTTTAGCTGAACACTGTGCAGAGGTCGCACTACACTAACTTGTAGTTTTAGCTGAACACTGTGAGCAGGACGCACTACTCTAACTTGTAGCTTTAGCTGAACACTGTGCAGAGGTTTCACTACACTAACTTGTAGCTTTAGCTGAACACTGTGCAGAGGTCGCACTGCACTAACTTATAGTTTTAGCTGAACACTGTGAGCAGGACGAACTACACTAACTTGTAGCTTTAGCTGAACACTGTGCAGAGGTCTCACTAAACTAACTTGTAGTTTTAGCTGAACACTGTGAGGAGGATGCACTACACTAACTTGTAGCTTTAGCTGAACACTGTGCAGAGGTCGCACTACACTAACTTGTAGTTTTAGCTGAACACTGTGAGCAGGACGCACTACACTAACTTGTAGCTTTAGCTGAACACTGTGCAGAGGTCTCACTACACTAACTTGTAGTTTTAGCTGAACACTGTGAGCAGGACGCACTACACTAACTTGTAGCTTTAGCTGAACACTGTGCAGAGGTCTCACTACACTAACTTGTAGTTTTATCTGAACACTGTGAGCAGGACGCACTACACTAACTTGTAGCTTTAGCTGAACACTGTGCAGAGGTCGCACTACACTAACTTGTAGTTTTAGCTGAACACTATGAGCAGGACGCACGACACTAACTTGTAGCTTTAGCTGAACACTGTGCAGAGGTCTCACTACACTAACTTGTAGTTTTAGCTGAACACTGTGAGCAGGACGCACTACACTAACTTGTAGCTTTAGCTGAACACTGTGCAGAGGTCTCACTACACTAACTTGTAGTTTTAGCTGAACACTGTGAGCAGGACGCACTACACTAACTTGTAGCTTTAGCTGAACACTGTGCAGAGGTCTCACTACACTAACTTGTAGTTTTAGCTGAACACTGTGAGCAGGACGCACTACACTAACTTGTAGCTTTAGCTGAACACTGTGCAGAGGTCGCACTACACTAACTTGTAGTTTTAGCTGAACACTATGAGCAGGACGCACGACACTAACTTGTAGCTTTAGCTGAACACTGTGCAGAGGTCTCACTACACTAACTTGTAGTTTTAGCTGAACACTGTGAGCAGGACGCACTACACTAACTTGTAGCTTTAGCTGAACACTGTGCAGAGGTCGCACTACACTAACTTGTAGTTTTAGCTGAACACTGTGAGCAGGACGCACTACACTAACTTGTAGCTTTAGCTGAACACTGTGCAGAGGTCTCACTACACTAACTTGTAGTTTTAGCTGAACACTGTGAGCAGGACGCACTACACTAACTTGTAGCTTTAGCTGAACACTGTGCAGAGGTCTCACTACACTAACTTGTAGTTTTAGCTGAACACTGTGAGCAGGACGCACTACACTAACTTGTAGCTTTAGCTGAACACTGTGCAGAGGTCTCACTACACTAACTTGTAGTTTTAGCTGAACACTGTGAGCAGGACGCACTACACTAACTTGTAGCTTTAGCTGAACACTGTGCAGAGGTCTCACTACACTAACTTGTAGTTTTAGCTGAACACTGTGAGCAGGACGCACTACACTAACTTGTAGCTTTAGCTGAACACTGTGCAGAGGTCGCACTACACTAACTTGTAGTTTTAGCTGAACACTGTGAGCAGGACGCACTACACTAACTTGTAGCTTTAGCTGAACACTGTGCAGAGGTCTCACTACACTAACTTGTAGTTTTAGCTGAACACTGTGAGCAGGACGCACTACACTAACTTGTAGCTTTAGCTGAACACTGTGCAGAGGTCTCACTACACTAACTTGTAGTTTTAGCTGAACACTGTGAGCAGGACGCACTACACTAACTTGTAGCTTTAGCTGAACACTGTGCAGAGGTCGCACTACACTAACTTGTAGTTTTAGCTGAACACTGTGAGCAGGACGCACTACACTAACTTGTAGCTTTAGCTGAACACTGTGCAGAGGTCTCACTACACTAACTTGTAGTTTTAGCTGAACACTGTGAGCAGGACGCACTACACTAACTTGTAGCTTTAGCTGAACTCTGTGCAGAGGTTGCACTACACTAACTTGTAGTTTTAGCTGAACACTGTGAGCAGGACGCACTACACTAACTTGTAGCTTTAGCTGAACACTGTGCAGAGGTCTCACTACACTAACTTGTAGTTTTAGCTGAACACTGTGAGCAGGACGCACTACACTAACTTGTAGCTTTAGCTGAACACTGTGCAGAGGTCTCACTACACTAACTTGTAGTTTTAGCTGAACACTGTGAGCAGGACGCACTACACTAACTTGTAGCTTTAGCTGAACACTGTGCAGAGGTCGCACTACACTAACTTGTAGTTTTAGCTGAACACTGTGAGCAGGACGCACTACACTAACTTGTAGCTTTAGCTGAACACTGTGCAGAGGTCTCACTACACTATCTTGTAGTTTTAGCTGAACACTGTGCAGAGGTCTCACTACACTAACTTGTAGCTTTAGCTGAACACTGTGCAGAGGTCTCACTACGCTAACTTGTAGCTTTAGCTGAACACTGTGCAGAGGTCTCACTACACTAACTTGTAGCTTTAGTTGAACACTGTGCTGAGGTCTCACTACACTAACTTGTAGCTTTAGCTGAACACTGTGCAGAGGTCGCACTACACTAACTTGTAGTTTTAGCTGAACACTGTGAGCAGGTCTCACTACACTAATTTTTAGCTTTAGTTGAACACTGTGCAGAGGTCGCACTACACTAACTTGTAGTTTTAGCTGAACACTGTGAGCAGGACGCACTACACTAACTTGTAGCTTTAGCTGAACACTGTGCAGAGGTCTCACTACACTAACTTGTAGTATTAGCTGAACACTGTGAGCAGGACGCACTACACTAACTTGTAGCTTTAGCTGAACACTGTGCAGAGGTCGCACTACACTAACTTGTAGTTTTAGCTGAACACTGTGAGCAGGACGCACTACACTAACTTGTAGTTTTAGCTGAACACTGTGCAGAGGTCTCACTACACTAACTTGTAACTTTAGCTGAACACTGTGCAGAGGTCGCACTACACTAACTTGTAGTTTTAGCTGAACACTGTGAGCAGGACGCACTACTCTAACTTGTAGCTTTAGCTGAACACTGTGCAGAGGTTTCACTACACTAACTTGTAGCTTTAGCTGAACACTGTGCAGAGGTCGCACTGCACTAACTTATAGTTTTAGCTGAACACTGTGAGCAGGACGAACTACACTAACTTGTAGCTTTAGCTGAACACTGTGCAGAGGTCTCACTAAACTAACTTGTAGTTTTAGCTGAACACTGTGAGGAGGATGCACTACACTAACTTGTAGCTTTAGCTGAACACTGTGCAGAGGTCGCACTACACTAACTTGTAGTTTTAGCTGAACACTGTGAGCAGGACGCACTACACTAACTTGTAGCTTTAGCTGAACACTGTGCAGAGGTCTCACTACACTAACTTGTAGTTTTAGCTGAACACTGTGAGCAGGACGCACTACACTAACTTGTAGCTTTAGCTGAACACTGTGCAGAGGTCTCACTACACTAACTTGTAGTTTTATCTGAACACTGTGAGCAGGACGCACTACACTAACTTGTAGCTTTAGCTGAACACTGTGCAGAGGTCGCACTACACTAACTTGTAGTTTTAGCTGAACACTATGAGCAGGACGCACGACACTAACTTGTAGCTTTAGCTGAACACTGTGCAGAGGTCTCACTACACTAACTTGTAGTTTTAGCTGAACACTGTGAGCAGGACGCACTACACTAACTTGTAGCTTTAGCTGAACACTGTGCAGAGGTCTCACTACACTAACTTGTAGTTTTAGCTGAACACTGTGAGCAGGACGCACTACACTAACTTGTAGCTTTAGCTGAACACTGTGCAGAGGTCTCACTACACTAA
This sequence comes from Lithobates septentrionalis, assembly GCA_037952835.1. NCBI lineage: Eukaryota > Metazoa > Chordata > Amphibia > Anura > Ranidae > Lithobates > Lithobates septentrionalis. Next base: position 58,070 of record JBBDGP010005963.1, on the reverse strand, counting down.
CTTGTAGTTTTAGCTGAACACTGTGAGCAGGACGCACTACACTAACTTGTAGCTTTAGCTGAACACTGTGCAGAGGTCGCACTACACTAACTTGTAGTTTTAGCTGAACACTATGAGCAGGACGCACGACACTAACTTGTAGCTTTAGCTGAACACTGTGCAGAGGTCTCACTACACTAACTTGTAGTTTTAGCTGAACACTGTGAGCAGGACGCACTACACTAACTTGTAGCTTTAGCTGAACACTGTGCAGAGGTCGCACTACACTAACTTGTAGTTTTAGCTGAACACTGTGAGCAGGACGCACTACACTAACTTGTAGCTTTAGCTGAACACTGTGCAGAGGTCTCACTACACTAACTTGTAGTTTTAGCTGAACACTGTGAGCAGGACGCACTACACTAACTTGTAGCTTTAGCTGAACACTGTGCAGAGGTCTCACTACACTAACTTGTAGTTTTAGCTGAACACTGTGAGCAGGACGCACTACACTAACTTGTAGCTTTAGCTGAACACTGTGCAGAGGTCTCACTACACTAACTTGTAGTTTTAGCTGAACACTGTGAGCAGGACGCACTACACTAACTTGTAGCTTTAGCTGAACACTGTGCAGAGGTCTCACTACACTAACTTGTAGTTTTAGCTGAACACTGTGAGCAGGACGCACTACACTAACTTGTAGCTTTAGCTGAACACTGTGCAGAGGTCGCACTACACTAACTTGTAGTTTTAGCTGAACACTGTGAGCAGGACGCACTACACTAACTTGTAGCTTTAGCTGAACACTGTGCAGAGGTCTCACTACACTAACTTGTAGTTTTAGCTGAACACTGTGAGCAGGACGCACTACACTAACTTGTAGCTTTAGCTGAACACTGTGCAGAGGTCTCACTACACTAACTTGTAGTTTTAGCTGAACACTGTGAGCAGGACGCACTACACTAACTTGTAGCTTTAGCTGAACACTGTGCAGAGGTCGCACTACACTAACTTGTAGTTTTAGCTGAACACTGTGAGCAGGACGCACTACACTAACTTGTAGCTTTAGCTGAACACTGTGCAGAGGACTCACTACACTAACTTGTAGTTTTAGCTGAACACTGTGAGCAGGACGCACTACACTAACTTGTAGCTTTAGCTGAACTCTGTGCAGAGGTTGCACTACACTAACTTGTAGTTTTAGCTGAACACTGTGAGCAGGACGCACTACACTAACTTGTAGCTTTAGCTGAACACTGTGCAGAGGTCTCACTACACTAACTTGTAGTTTTAGCTGAACACTGTGAGCAGGACGCACTACACTAACTTGTAGCTTTAGCTGAACACTGTGCAGAGGTCTCACTACACTAACTTGTAGTTTTAGCTGAACACTGTGAGCAGGACGCACTACACTAACTTGTAGCTTTAGCTGAACACTGTGCAGAGGTCGCACTACACTAACTTGTAGTTTTAGCTGAACACTGTGAGCAGGACGCACTACACTAACTTGTAGCTTTAGCTGAACACTGTGCAGAGGTCTCACTACACTATCTTGTAGTTTTAGCTGAACACTGTGCAGAGGTCTCACTACACTAACTTGTAGCTTTAGCTGAACACTGTGCAGAGGTCTCACTACGCTAACTTGTAGCTTTAGCTGAACACTGTGCAGAGGTCTCACTACACTAACTTGTAGCTTTAGTTGAACACTGTGCTGAGGTCTCACTACACTAACTTGTAGCTTTAGCTGAACACTGTGCAGAGGTCGCACTACACTAACTTGTAGTTTTAGCTGAACACTGTGAGCAGGTCTCACTACACTAATTTTTAGCTTTAGTTGAACACTGTGCAGAGGTCGCACTACACTAACTTGTAGTTTTAGCTGAACACTGTGAGCAGGACGCACTACACTAACTTGTAGCTTTAGCTGAACACTGTGCAGAGGTCTCACTACACTAACTTGTAGTATTAGCTGAACACTGTGAGCAGGACGCACTACACTAACTTGTAGCTTTAGCTGAACACTGTGCAGAGGTCGCACTACACTAACTTGTAGTTTTAGCTGAACACTGTGAGCAGGACGCACTACACTAACTTGTAGTTTTAGCTGAACACTGTGCAGAGGTCTCACTACACTAACTTGTAACTTTAGCTGAACACTGTGCAGAGGTCGCACTACACTAACTTGTAGTTTTAGCTGAACACTGTGAGCAGGACGCACTACTCTAACTTGTAGCTTTAGCTGAACACTGTGCAGAGGTTTCACTACACTAACTTGTAGCTTTAGCTGAACACTGTGCAGAGGTCGCACTGCACTAACTTATAGTTTTAGCTGAACACTGTGAGCAGGACGAACTACACTAACTTGTAGCTTTAGCTGAACACTGTGCAGAGGTCTCACTAAACTAACTTGTAGTTTTAGCTGAACACTGTGAGGAGGATGCACTACACTAACTTGTAGCTTTAGCTGAACACTGTGCAGAGGTCGCACTACACTAACTTGTAGTTTTAGCTGAACACTGTGAGCAGGACGCACTACACTAACTTGTAGCTTTAGCTGAACACTGTGCAGAGGTCTCACTACACTAACTTGTAGTTTTAGCTGAACACTGTGAGCAGGACGCACTACACTAACTTGTAGCTTTAGCTGAACACTGTGCAGAGGTCTCACTACACTAACTTGTAGTTTTATCTGAACACTGTGAGCAGGACGCACTACACTAACTTGTAGCTTTAGCTGAACACTGTGCAGAGGTCGCACTACACTAACTTGTAGTTTTAGCTGAACACTATGAGCAGGACGCACGACACTAACTTGTAGCTTTAGCTGAACACTGTGCAGAGGTCTCACTACACTAACTTGTAGTTTTAGCTGAACACTGTGAGCAGGACGCACTACACTAACTTGTAGCTTTAGCTGAACACTGTGCAGAGGTCTCACTACACTAACTTGTAGTTTTAGCTGAACACTGTGAGCAGGACGCACTACACTAACTTGTAGCTTTAGCTGAACACTGTGCAGAGGTCTCACTACACTAACTTGTAGTTTTAGCTGAACACTGTGAGCAGGACGCACTACACTAACTTGTAGCTTTAGCTGAACACTGTGCAGAGGTCGCACTACACTAACTTGTAGTTTTAGCTGAACACTATGAGCAGGACGCACGACACTAACTTGTAGCTTTAGCTGAACACTGTGCAGAGGTCTCACTACACTAACTTGTAGTTTTAGCTGAACACTGTGAGCAGGACGCACTACACTAACTTGTAGCTTTAGCTGAACACTGTGCAGAGGTCGCACTACACTAACTTGTAGTTTTAGCTGAACACTGTGAGCAGGACGCACTACACTAACTTGTAGCTTTAGCTGAACACTGTGCAGAGGTCTCACTACACTAACTTGTAGTTTTAGCTGAACACTGTGAGCAGGACGCACTACACTAACTTGTAGCTTTAGCTGAACACTGTGCAGAGGTCTCACTACACTAACTTGTAGTTTTAGCTGAACACTGTGAGCAGGACGCACTACACTAACTTGTAGCTTTAGCTGAACACTGTGCAGAGGTCTCACTACACTAACTTGTAGTTTTAGCTGAACACTGTGAGCAGGACGCACTACACTAACTTGTAGCTTTAGCTGAACACTGTGCAGAGGTCTCACTACACTAACTTGTAGTTTTAGCTGAACACTGTGAGCAGGACGCACTACACTAACTTGTAGCTTTAGCTGAACACTGTGCAGAGGTCGCACTACACTAACTTGTAGTTTTAGCTGAACACTGTGAGCAGGACGCACTACACTAACTTGTAGCTTTAGCTGAACACTGTGCAGAGGTCTCACTACACTAACTTGTAGTTTTAGCTGAACACTGTGAGCAGGACGCACTACACTAACTTGTAGCTTTAGCTGAACACTGTGCAGAGGTCTCACTACACTAACTTGTAGTTTTAGCTGAACACTGTGAGCAGGACGCACTACACTAACTTGTAGCTTTAGCTGAACACTGTGCAGAGGTCTCACTACACTAACTTGTAGTTTTAGCTGAACACTGTGAGCAGGACGCACTACACTAACTTGTAGCTTTAGCTGAACACTGTGCAGAGGTCTCACTACACTAACTTGTAGTTTTAGCTGAACACTGTGAGCAGGACGCACTACACTAACTTGTAGCTTTAGCGGAACACTGTGCAGAGGTCGCACTACACTAACTTGTAGTTTTAGCTGAACACTGTGAGCAGGACGCACTACACTAACTTGTAGCTTTAGCTGAACACTGTGCAGAGGTCTCACTACACTAACTTGTAGTTTTAGCTGAACACTGTGAGCAGGACGCACTACACTAACTTGTAGCTTTAGCTGAACACTGTGCAGAGGTCTCACTACACTAACTTGTAGTTTTGGCTGAACACTGTGCAGAGGTCTCACTACACTAACTTGTAGTTTTAGCTGAACACTGTGCAGAGGTCTCACTACACTAACTTGTAGCTTTAGCTGAACACTGTGCAGAGGTCTCACTACACTAACTTGTAGTTTTGGCTGAACACTGTGCAGAGGTCTCACTACACTAACTTGTAGTTTTAGCTGAACACTGTGCAGAGGTCTAACTACACTAACTTGTAGCTTTAGCTGAACACTGTGCAGAGGTCTCACTACACTAACTTGTAGCTATAGCTGAACACTGTGCAGAGGTCTCACTACACTAACTTGTAGCTTTAGTTGAACACTGTGCTGAGGTCTCACTACACTAACTTGTAGCTTTAGCTGAACACTGTGCAGAGGTCGCACTACACTAACTTGTAGTTTTAGCTGAACACTGTCAGCAGGTTTCACTACACTAATTTTTAGCTTTAGTTGAACACTGTGCAGAGGTCGCACTACACTAACTTGTAGTTTTAGCTGAACACTGTGAGCAGGACGCACTACACTAACTTGTAGCTTTAGCTGAACACTGTGCAGAGGTCTCACTACACTAACTTGTAGTTTTAGCTGAACACTGTGAGCAGGACGCACTACACTAACTTGTAGCTTTAGCTGAACACTGTGCAGAGGTCTCACTACACTAACTTGTAGTTTTAGCTGAACACTGTGAGCAGGACGCACTACACTAACTTGTAGCTTTAGCTGAACACTGTGCAGAGGTCTCACTACACTAACTTGTAGTTTTAGCTGAACACTGTGAGCAGGACGCACTACACTAACTTGTAGCTTTAGCTGAACACTGTGCAGAGGTCGCACTACACTAACTTGTAGTTTTAGCTGAACACTATGAGCAGGACGCACGACACTAACTTGTAGCTTTAGCTGAACACTGTGCAGAGGTCTCACTACACTAACTTGTAGTTTTAGCTGAACACTGTGAGCAGGACACACTACACTAACTTGTAGCTTTAGCTGAACACTGTGCAGAGGTCTCACTACACTAACTTGTAGTTTTAGCTGAACACTGTGAGCAGGACGCACTACACTAACTTGTAGCTTTATCTGAACACTGTGCAGAGGTCTCACTACACTAACTTGTAGTTTTAGCTGAGCACTGTGAGCAGGACGCACTACACTAACTTGTAGCTTTAGCTGAACACTGTGCAGAGGTCGCACTACACTAACTTGTAGTTTTAGCTGAACACTATGAGCAGGACGCACGACACTAACTTGTAGCTTTAGCTGAACACTGTGCAGAGGTCTCACTACACTAACTTGTAGTTTTAGCTGAACACTGTGAGCAGGACGCACTACACTAACTTGTAGCTTTAGCTGAACACTGTGCAGAGGTCGCACTACACTAACTTGTAGTTTTAGCTGAACACTATGAGCAGGACGCACGACACTAACTTGTAGCTTTAGCTGAACACTTTGCAGAGGTCTCACTACACTAACTTGTAGTTTTAGCTGAACACTGTGAGCAGGACGCACTACACTAATGCCGCGTACACACGAGCGGACTTTACGGCGGACTTTGCCCGGCGGACTTTTCGACGTACTTTCCGACGGACTTTCTGAATGAACGGACTTGCCTACACACAATCCACCAAAGTCCGTCGAATTCGTACGTGATGATGTACGACCGGACTAAAACAAGGAAGTTCATAGCCAGTAGCCAATAGCTGCCCTAGCGTGGCTTTTTTGTCCGTCGAACTAGCATACAGACGGCGGACTTTTCGACCGGACTCAATTTCAACGGATAAATTTGAAACAAGTTTCAAATCTAAGTCCGTCCAACTTTTGAGAAAACAAAGTCCGCTGGAGCCCACACACATCGAATTGTCCGACGAAATCCAGTCCGCCGGGCAAAGTCCGCCGTAAAGTCCGCTCGTGTGTACGCGGCATAACTTGTAGCTTTAGCTGAACACTGTGCAGAGGTCGCACTACACTAACTTGTAGTTTTAGCTGAACACTGTGAGCAGGACGCACTACACTAACTTGTAGCTTTAGCTGAACACTGTGCAGAGGTCTCACTACACTAACTTGTAGTTTTAGCTGAACACTGTGAGCAGGACGCACTACACTAACTTGTAGCTTTAGCTGAACACTGTGCAGAGGTCTCACTACACTAACTTGTAGTTTTAGCTGAACACTGTGAGCAGGACGCACTACACTAACTTGTAGCTTTAGCTGAACACTGTGCAGAGGTCTCACTACACTAACTTGTAGTTTTAGCTGAACACTGTGAGCAGGACGCACTACACTAACTTGTAGCTTTAGCTGAACACTGTGCAGAGGTCTCACTACACTAACTTGTAGTTTTAGCTGAACACTGTGAGCAGGACGCACTACACTAACTTGTAGCTTTAGCTGAACACTATGCAGAGGTCGCACTACACTAACTTGTAGTTTTAGCTGAACACTGTGAGCAGGACGCACTACACTAACTTGTAGCTTTAGCTGAACACTGTGCAGAGGTCTCACTACACTAACTTGTAGTTTTAGCTGAACACTGTGAGCAGGACGCACTACACTAACTTGTAGCTTTAGCTGAACACTGTGCAGAGGTCTCACTACACTAACTTGTAGTTTTAGCTGAACACTGTGAGCAGGACGCACTACACTAACTTGTAGCTTTAGCTGAACACTGTGCAGAGGTCGCACTACACTAACTTGTAGTTTTAGCTGAACACTGTGAGCAGGACGCACTACACTAACTTGTAGCTTTAGCTGAACACTGTGCAGAGGTCTCACTACACTAACTTGTAGTTTTAGCTGAACACTGTGAGCAGGACGCACTACACTAACTTGTAGCTTTAGCGGAACACTGTGCAGAGGTCGCACTACACTAACTTGTAGTTTTAGCTGAACACTGTGAGCAGGACGCACTACACTAACTTGTAGCTTTAGCTGAACACTGTGCAGAGGTCTCACTACACTAACTTGTAGTTTTAGCTGAACACTGTGAGCAGGACGCACTACACTAACTTGTAGCTTTAGCTGAACACTGTGCAGAGGTCTCACTACACTAACTTGTAGTTTTGGCTGAACACTGTGAGGAGGACGCACTACACTAACTTGTAGCTTTAGCTGAACACTGTGCAGAGGTCTCACTACACTAACTTGTAGTTTTAGCTGAACACTGTGAGCAGGACGCACTACACTAACTTGTAGCTTTAGCTGAACACTGTGCAGAGGTCGCACTACACTAACTTGTAGTTTTAGCTGAACACTGTGAGCAGGACGCACTACACTAACTTGTAGCTTTAGCTGAACACTGTGCAGAGGTCTCACTACACTAACTTGTAGTTTTAGCTGAACACTGTGAGCAGGACGCACTACACTAACTTGTAGCTTTAGCGGAACACTGTGCAGAGGTCGCACTACACTAACTTGTAGTTTTAGCTGAACACTGTGAGCAGGACGCACTACACTAACTTGTAGCTTTAGCTGAACACTGTGCAGAGGTCTCACTACACTAACTTGTAGTTTTAGCTGAACACTGTGAGCAGGACGCACTACACTAACTTGTAGCTTTAGCTGAACACTGTGCAGAGGTCTCACTACACTAACTTGTAGTTTTGGCTGAACACTGTGCAGAGGTCTCACTACACTAACTTGTAGTTTTAGCTGAACACTGTGCAGAGGTCTCACTACACTAACTTGTAGCTTTAGCTGAACACTGTGCAGAGGTCTCACTACACTAACTTGTAGTTTTGGCTGAACACTGTGCAGAGGTCTCACTACACTAACTTGTAGTTTTAGCTGAACACTGTGCAGAGGTCTAACTACACTAACTTGTAGCTTTAGCTGAACACTGTGCAGAGGTCTCACTACACTAACTTGTAGCTTTAGCTGAACACTGTGCAGAGGTCTCACTACACTAACTTGTAGCTTTAGTTGAACACTGTGCTGAGGTCTCACTACACTAACTTGTAGCTTTAGCTGAACACTGTGCAGAGGTCGCACTACACTAACTTGTAGTTTTAGCTGAACACTGTCAGCAGGTTTCACTACACTAATTTTTAGCTTTAGTTGAACACTGTGCAGAGGTCGCACTACACTAACTTGTAGTTTTAGCTGAACACTGTGAGCAGGACGCACTACACTAACTTGTAGCTTTAGCTGAACACTGTGCAGAGGTCTCACTACACTAACTTGTAGTTTTAGCTGAACACTGTGAGGAGGACGCACTACACTAACTTGTAGCTTTAGCTGAACACTGTGCAGAGGTCGCACTACACTAACTTGTAGTTTTAGCTGAACACTGTGAGCAGGACGCACTACACTAAATTGTAGCTTTAGCTGAACACTGTGCAGAAGTCTCACTACACTAACTTGTAGCTTTAGCTGAACACTGTGCAGAGGTCGCACTGCACTAACTTTTAGTTTTAGCTGAACACTGTGAGCAGGTCTCACTACACCAACTTTTAGCTTTAGCTGAACACTGTGCAGAGGTCGCACTACACTAACTTGTAGTTTTAGCTGAACACTGTGAGCAGGACACACTACACTAACTTGTAGCTTTAGCTGAACACTGTGCAGAGGTCTCACTACACTAACTTGTAGTGTTAGCTGAACACTGTGAGCAGGACGCACTACACTAACTTGTAGCTTTAGCTGAACACTGTGCAGAGGTCGCACTACACTAACTTGTAGTTTTAGCTGAACACTGTGAGCAGGATGCACTACAATAACTTGTAGCTTTAGCTGAACACTGTGCAGAGGTCTCACTACACTAACTTGTAGTTTTAGCTGAACACTGTGAGGAGGACGCACTACACTAACTTGTAGCTTTAGCTGAACACTGTGCAGAGGTCTCACTACACTAACTTGTAGTTTTAGCTGAACACTGTGAGGAGGACGCACTACACTAACTTGTAGTTTTAGCTGAACACTGTGCAAAGGTTGCACTACACTAACTTGTAGTTTTAGCTGAACACTGTGCAGAGGTCGCACTACACTAACTTGTAGTTTTAGCTGAACACTGTGAGCAGGATGCACTACACTAACTTGTATCTTTAGCTGAACACTGCAGAGGTCTCACTACACTAACTTGTAGTTTTAGCTGAACACTGTGAGGAGGATGCACTACACTAACTTGTAGCTTTAGCTGAACACTGTGCATAGGTCTCACTACACTAACTTGTAGTTTTAGCTGAACACTGTGCAGAGGTCGCACTACACTAACTTGTAGTTTTAGCTGAACACCGTAAACAGGATGCACTACACTAACTTGTAGCTTTAGCTGAACACTGTGCAGAGGTCTCACTACACTAACTTGTAGTTTTAGCTGAACACTGTGAGCATGATGCACTACACTAACTTGTAGCTTTAGCTGAACACTGTGCAGAGGTCTCACTACACTAACTTGTAGTTTTAGCTGAACACTGTGCAGAGGTCTCACTACACTAACTTGTAGTTTTAGCTGAACACTGTGCAGAGGTCTCACTACACTAACTTGTAGCTTTAGCTGAACACTGTGCAGAGGTCTCACTACACTAACTTGTAGCTTTAGCTGAACACTGTGCAGAAGTCTCACTACACTAACTTGTAGCATTAGCTGAACACTGTGCAGAGGTCGCACTACACTAACTTGTAGTTTTAGCTGAACACTGTGAGCAGGTCTCACTACACTAATTTTTAGCTTTAGTTGAACACTGTGCAGAGGTCTCACTACACTAACTTGTAGTTTTAGCTGAACACTGTGCAGAGGTCGCACTACACTAACTTGTAGTTTTAGCTGAACACTGTGAGCAGGATGCACTACACTAACTTGTAGCTTTAGCTGAACACTGTGCAGAGGTCTCACTACACTAACTTGTAGTTTTAGCTGAACACTGTGAGGAGGACGCACTACACTAACTTGTAGCTTTAGCTGAACACTGTGCAGAGGTCTCACTACACTAACTTGTAGTTTTAGCTGAACACTGTGAGGAGGACGCACTACACTAACTTGTAGTTTTAGCTGAACACTGTGCAGAGGTCGCACTACACTAACTTGTAGTTTTAGCTGAACACTGTGCAGAGGTCGCACTACACTAACTTGTAGTTTTAGCTGAACACTGTGAGCAGGATGCACTACACTAACTTGTATCTTTAGCTGAACACTGCAGAGGTCTCACTACACTAACTTGTAGTTTTAGCTGAACACTGTGAGGAGGACGCACTACACTAACTTGTAGTGTTAGCTGAACACTGTGAGCAGGATGCACTACACTAACTTGTAGCTTTAGCAGAACACTGTGCAGAGGCCTCACTACACTAACTTGTAGTTTTAGCTGAACACTGTGAGGAGGATGCACTACACTAACTTGTAGCTTTAGCTGAACACTGTGCAGAGGTCTCACTACACTAACTTGTAGTTTTGGCTGAACACTGTGCAGAGGTCTCACTACACTAACTTGTAGTTTTAGCTGAACACTATGCAGAGGTCTCACTACACTAACTTGTAGCTTTAGCTTAACACTGTGCAGAGGTCTCACTACACTAACTTGTAGCTTTAGCTGAACACTGTGCAGAGGTCTCACTACACTAACTTGTAGCTTTAGCTGAACACTGTGCAGAGGTCTCACTACACAAACTTGTAGCTTTAGCTGAACACTGTGCAGAGGTCGCACTACACTAACTTGTAGTTTTAGCTGAACACTGTGAGCAGGTCTCATTACACTAATTTTTAGCTTTAGTTGAACACTGTGCAGAGGTCGCACTACAGTAACTTGTAGTTTTAGCTGAACACTGTGAGCAGGACACACTACACTAACTTGTAGCTTTAGCTGAACACTGTGCAGAGGTCTCACTACACTAACTTGTAGTGTTAGCTGAACACTGTGAGCAGGACGCACTACACTAACTTGTAGCTTTAGCTGAACACTGTGCAGAGGTCGCACTACACTAACTTGTAGTTTTAGCTGAACACTGTGAGCAGGATGCACTACAATAACTTGTAGCTTTAGCTGAACACTGTGCAGAGGTCTCACTACACTAACTTGTAGTTTTAGCTGAACACTGTGAGGAGGACGCACTACACTAACTTGTAGCTTTAGCTGAACACTGTGCAGAGGTCTCACTACACTAACTTGTAGTTTTAGCTGAACACTGTGAGGAGGACGCACTACACTAACTTGTAGTTTTAGCTGAACACTGTGCAAAGGTTGCACTACACTAACTTGTAGTTTTAGCTGAACACTGTGCAGAGGTCGCACTACACTAACTTGTAGTTTTAGCTGAACACTGTGAGCAGGATGCACTACACTAACTTGTATCTTTAGCTGAACACTGCAGAGGTCTCACTACACTAACTTGTAGTTTTAGCTGAACACTGTGAGGAGGATGCACTACACTAACTTGTAGCTTTAGCTGAACACTGTGCATAGGTCTCACTACACTAACTTGTAGTTTTAGCTGAACACTGTGCAGAGGTCGCACTACACTAACTTGTAGTTTTAGCTGAACACCGTAAACAGGATGCACTACACTAACTTGTAGCTTTAGCTGAACACTGTGCAGAGGTCTCACTACACTAACTTGTAGTTTTAGCTGAACACTGTGAGCATGATGCACTACACTAACTTGTAGCTTTAGCTGAACACTGTGCAGAGGTCTCACTACACTAACTTGTAGTTTTAGCTGAACACTGTGCAGAGGTCTCACTACACTAACTTGTAGCTTTAGCTGAACACTGTGCAGAGGTCTCACTACACTAACTTGTAGCTTTAGCTGAACACTGTGCAGAGGTCTCACTACACTAACTTGTAGCTTTAGCTGAACACTGTGCAGAAGTCTCACTACACTAACTTGTAGCATTAGCTGAACACTGTGCAGAGGTCGCACTACACTAACTTGTAGTTTTAGCTGAACACTGTGAGCAGGTCTCACTACACTAATTTTTAGCTTTAGTTGAACACTGTGCAGAGGTCTCACTACACTAACTTGTAGTTTTAGCTGAACACTGTGCAGAGGTCGCACTACACTAACTTGTAGTTTTAGCTGAACACTGTGAGCAGGATGCACTACACTAACTTGTAGCTTTAGCTGAACACTGTGCAGAGGTCTCACTACACTAACTTGTAGTTTTAGCTGAACACTGTGAGGAGGACGCACTACACTAACTTGTAGCTTTAGCTGAACACTGTGCAGAGGTCTCACTACACTAACTTGTAGTTTTAGCTGAACACTGTGAGGAGGACGCACTACACTAACTTGTAGTTTTAGCTGAACACTGTGCAGAGGTCGCACTACACTAACTTGTAGTTTTAGCTGAACACTGTGCAGAGGTCGCACTACACTAACTTGTAGTTTTAGCTGAACACTGTGAGCAGGATGCACTACACTAACTTGTATCTTTAGCTGAACACTGCAGAGGTCTCACTACACTAACTTGTAGTTTTAGCTGAACACTGTGAGGAGGACGCACTACACTAACTTGTAGTGTTAGCTGAACACTGTGAGCAGGATGCACTACACTAACTTGTAGCTTTAGCAGAACACTGTGCAGAGGCCTCACTACACTAACTTGTAGTTTTAGCTGAACACTGTGAGGAGGATGCACTACACTAACTTGTAGCTTTAGCTGAACACTGTGCAGAGGTCTCACTACACTAACTTGTAGTTTTGGCTGAACACTGTGCAGAGGTCTCACTACACTAACTTGTAGTTTTAGCTGAACACTATGCAGAGGTCTCACTACACTAACTTGTAGCTTTAGCTTAACACTGTGCAGAGGTCTCACTACACTAACTTGTAGCTTTAGCTGAACACTGTGCAGAGGTCTCACTACACTAACTTGTAGCTTTAGCTGAACACTGTGCAGAGGTCTCACTACACAAACTTGTAGCTTTAGCTGAACACTGTGCAGAGGTCGCACTACACTAACTTGTAGTTTTAGCTGAACACTGTGAGCAGGTCTCATTACACTAATTTTTAGCTTTAGTTGAACACTGTGCAGAGGTCGCACTACAGTAACTTGTAGTTTTAGCTGAACACTGTGAGCAGGACGCACTACACTAACTTGTAGCTTTAGCTGAACACAGTGCAGAGATCTCACTACACTAACTTGTAGTTTTAGCTGAACACTGTGAGCAGGACGCACTACACTAACTTGTAGCTTTAGCTGAACAATGTGCAGAGGTCGCACTACACTAACTTGTAGTTTTAGCTGAACACTGTGCAGAGGTCGCACTACACTAACTTGTAGTTTTAGCTGAACACTGTGCAGAGGTCGCACTACACTAACTTGTAGTTTTAGCTGAACACTGTGAGCAGGACGAACTACACTAACTTGTAGCTTTAGCTGAACACTGTGCAGAGGTCTCACTACACTAACTTGTAGTTTTAGCTGAACACTGTGAGCAGGATGCAGTACACTAACTTGTAGCTTTAGCAGAACACTGTGCAGAGGTCTCACTACACTAACTTGTAGTTTTAGCTGAACACTGTGAGGAGGATGCACTACACTAACTTGTAGCTTTAGCTGAACACTGTGCATAGGTCTCACTACACTAACTTGTAGTTTTAGCTGAACACTGTGCAGAGGTCGCACTACACTAACTTGTAGTTTTAGCTGAACACTGTGAGCAGGACGCACTACACTAACTTGTAGCTTTAGCTGAACACTGTGCAGAGGTCTCACTACACTAACTTGTAGTTTTAGCTGAACACTGTGAGCAGGACGCACTACACTAACTTGTAGCTTTAGCTGAACACTGTGCAGAGGTCGCACTACACTAACTTGTAGTTTTAGCTGAACACTGTGAGCAGGACACACTACACTAAATTGTAGCTTTAGCTGAACACTGTGCAGAAGTCTCACTACACTAACTTGTAGCTTTAGCTGAACACTGTGCAGAGGTCGCACTGCACTAACTTTTAGTTTTAGCTGAACACTGTGAGCAGGTCTCACTACACCAACTTTTAGCTTTAGCTGAACACTGTGCAGAGGTCGCACTACACTAACTTGTAGTTTTAGCTGAACACTGTGAGCAGGACACACTACACTAACTTGTAGCTTTAGCTGAACACTGTGCAGAGGTCTCACTACACTAACTTGTAGTTTTAGCTGAACACTGTGAGCAGGACGCACTACACTAACTTGTAGCTTTAGCTGAACACTGTGCAGAGGTCGCACTACACTAACTTGTAGTTTTAGCTGAACACTGTGAGCAGGATGCACTACAATAACTTGTAGCTTTAGCTGAACACTGTGCAGAGGTCTCACTACACTAACTTGTAGTTTTAGCTGAACACTGTGCAGAGGTCGCACTACACTAACTTGTAGTTTTAGCTGAACACCGTGAGCAGGATGCACTACTCTAACTTGTAGCTTTAGCTGAACACTGTGCAGAGGTCTCACTACACTAACTTGTAGTTTTAGCTGAACACTGTGAGCAGGATGCACTACACTAACTTGTAGATTTAGCTGAACACTGTGCAGAGGTCTCACTACACTAACTTGTAGTTTTGGCTGAACACTGTGCAGAGGTCTCACTACACTAACTTGTAGTTTTAGCTGAACACTGTGCAGAGGTCTCACTACACTAACTTGTAGCTTTAGCTGAACACTGTGAGCAGGTCTCACTACACCAACTTTTAGCTTTAGCTGAACACTGTGCAGAGGTCGCACTACACTAACTTGTAGTTTTAGCTGAACACTGTGAGCAGGACACACTACACTAACTTGTAGCTTTAGCTGAACACTGTGCAGAGGTCTCACTACACTAACTTGTAGTTTTAGCTGAACACTGTGAGCAGGACGCACTACACTAACTTGTAGCTTTAGCTGAACACTGTGCAGAGGTCGCACTACACTAACTTGTAGTTTTAGCTGAACACTGTGAGCAGGATGCACTACACTAACTTGTAGCTTTAGCTGAACACTGTGCAGAGGTCTCACTACACTAACTTGTAGTTTTAGCTGAACACTGTGAGGAGGACGCACTACACTAATTTTTAGCTTTAGTTGAACACTGTGCAGAGGTCGCACTACACTAACTTGTAGTTTTAGCTGAACACGGTGAGCAGGACGCACTACACTAACTTATAGCTTTAGCTGAACACTGTGCAGAGGTCTCACTACACTAACTTGTAGTTTTAGCTGAACACTGTGAGCAGGACGCACTACACTAACTTGTAGCTTTAGCTGAACAATGTGCAGAGGTCGCACTACACTAACTTGTAGTTTTAGCTGAACACTGTGAGCAGGACGCACTACACTAACTTGTAGTTTTAGCTGAACACTGTGCAGAGGTCTCACTACACTAACTTGTAACTTTAGCTGAACACTGTGCAGAGGTCGCACTACACTAATTTATAGTTTTAGCTGAACACTGTGAGCAGGACGCACTACACTAACTTGTAGCTTTAGCTGAACACTGTGCAGAGGTCTCACTACACTAACTTGTAGCTTTAGCTGAACACTGTGAGCAGGACGAACTACACTAACTTGTAGCTTTAGCTGAACACTGTGCAGAGGTCGCACTACACTAACTTGTAGTTTTAGCTGAACTCTGTGAGCAGGATGCACTACACTAACTTGTAGCTTTAGCTGAACACTGTGCAGAGGTCTCACTACACTAACTTGTAGTTTTAGCTGAACACTGTGAGGAGGACGCACTACACTAACTTGTAGCTTTAGCTTAACACTGTGCAGAGGTCTCACTACACTTACTTGTAGTTTTAGCTGAACACTGTGAGGAGGACGCACTACACTAACTTGTAGTTTTAGCTGAACACTGTGCAGAGGTCGCACTACACTAACTTGTAGTTTTAGCTGAACACTGTGCAGAGGTCGCACTACACTAACTTGTAGTTTTAGCTGAACACTGTGAGCAGGATGCACTACACTAACTTGTATCTTTAGCTGAACACTGCAGAGGTCTCACTACACTAACTTGTAGTTTTAGCTGAACACTGTGAGGAGGACGCACTACACTAACTTGTAGTGTTAGCTGAACACTGTGAGCAGGATGCACTACACTAACTTGTAGCTTTAGCAGAACACTGTGCAGAGGTCTCACTACACTAACTTGTAGTTTTAGCTGAACACTGTGAGGAGGATGCACTACACTAACTTGTAGCTTTAGCTGAACACTGTGCATAGGTCTCACTACACTAACTTGTAGTTTTAGCTGAACACTGTGCAGAGGTCGCACTACACTAACTTGTAGTTTTAGCTGAACACCGTGAGCAGGATGCACTACACTAACTTGTAGCTTTAGCTGAACACTGTGCAGAGGTCTCACTACACTAACTTGTAGTTTTAGCTGAACACTGTGAACAGGATGCACTACACTAACTTGTAGATTTAGCTGAACACTGTGCAGAGGTCTCACTACACTAACTTGTAGTTTTGGCTGAACACTGTGCAGAGGTCTCACTACACTAACTTGTAGTTTTAGCTGAACACTGTGCAGAGGTCTCACTACACTAACTTGTAGCTTTAGCTGAACACTGTGAGCAGGACGAACTACACTAACTTGTAGCTTTAGCTGAACACTGTGCAGAGGTCGCACTGCACTAACTTGTAGTTTTAGCTGAACACTGTGAGCAGGTCTCACTACACCAACTTTTAGCTTTAGCTGAACACTGTGCAGAGGTCGCACTACACTAACTTGTAGTTTTAGCTGAACACTGTGAGCAGGACACACTACACTAACTTGTAGCTTTAGCTGAACACTGTGCAGAGGTCTCACTACACTAACTTGTAGTTTTAGCTGAACACTGTGAGCAGGACGCACTACACTAACTTGTAGCTTTAGCTGAACACTGTGCAGAGGTCGCACTACACTAACTTGTAGTTTTAGCTGAACACTGTGAGCAGGATGCACTACACTAACTTGTAGCTTTAGCTGAACACTGTGCAGAGGTCTCACTACACTAACTTGTAGTTTTAGCTGAACACTGTGAGGAGGACGCACTACACTAACTTGTAGCTTTAGCTGAACACTGTGCAGAGGTCTCACTACACTAACTTGTAGTTTTAGCTGAACACTGTGAGGAGGACGCACTACACTATGCTATTAATTAGAGTGTGGGGATGGGAGCTGGTAAAATGCAGAATGGTGTTGCCAGCCGTCTCCTTTCTGTATAGTGTGCTGAAGATTGAGCCATCATCTCTGAGTACCAAACGTAGGTCCAGGAATGGAATAGTCGTTGTATCACATTGCATAGTAAACTTGAGATTAAACTTATTATGTGAAAGGAGTTCCATAAAGCTTCTGAGTAGCTCCATTGTCCCCGTCCATATGAGTAGGACATCGTCGATGTACCTCCGCCACAAGAGAATATGGCAGAGGTACATCGCAGTCCCCTCATCCGAGAAAAGATGGCGTTCCCAACCCCCCAGGTACAGGTTGGCGTACGATGGGGCACATGAGGTCCCCATCGCTACCCCCTGTACCTGGAGGTAGGTAGGTAGGTTATTGGTAAGTATGTGTTCCAACAGTTCTATCACAAATTGACACATATCCCAACTATCAGTGTCTCGTTCCTTAAGGAATTCAGCAACCGTTATAACACCCAGCTTGTGTGGTATACTTGAGTAAAGAGCTTCTATATCGATAGCTACCAGGATCGTTCCCGGAGGTACCGTGAGGCCCTCGAGGATCTTTAATAATTCCAGCGTATCTTTGAGATAGGATGGTAAGCTTGTGACGTGTGGGCGCATATAGCTATCCACAAACTGACTCGCAGTCTCTGTGTGGCTTCCTATTCCCGAGACGATTGGACGTCCAGGGGGCTTAGATAGGTTCTTGTGGACCTTGGGCAATGAATAGAAGGTCGGTGTTATCGGCCATTTAACCTCAAGGAACTCACGGGTATCTCCATCAATCAGGCCTTTGGAATATGCCCGATTAATGATAGACACGTAGTACGATCTAGCTTCAATCAGTTTTTGGGGTTGAATCTGCTGGTACCATTCATGGTTATCGAGAATGTCTAAGCACATTGTGATGTAATTTTCTTTGTTCATCACCACCACGTTCCCTCCTTTATCCGACGGTTTTATCACTAGTTCGTCTCTCCTCATTAGGTCTGCCAACGCCAATTGTTGTGCTGACGACAGGTTTTTTGCTTTGGGTTTTGCAAAGTGTATAGTTTCTATTTGTTTTGTAGTCTGTTTGAGGAAGGCCCATACAGCTGGGCATGTCTGGAGGTTTGGGAATTTTTGAGATTTGTTTTTAAATTTTGATGATTTTAGAGGTATAGTTGGGCCAGCTTCCTCATCTTCCGACGATGAGCTTTCCGAGTTCCCGTATCCCTCGTTTTCATCCAGCAGTTGAATTAGTGTTTTAAGTGCTCTAAAGTCTTGTACCTTGAATCCTTTATATGGGTCTTCCTCTTTACTTGGCATTTTGCCTTTATCGGTATCAAATATATATTTATATGTAAGATTTCTAGCGAACATATGTAGATCTTTTACAAGGGTGAATTTGTCAATTTGTTGTGAAGGGCAAAAGCTGAGTCCTAGCCTAAGAACGTCCCTCTCCGTTGATGTGAGTTGGTATGAGGATAGATTAATGATGTCTAATCCCGTCCCAGTGTTGACTGTTTTATCACAAACGAGTCCATCTTTCCGCTGCGTTGGGCCACTGGGGTGGCCGGTGGGTTGGGGAGGCTCCCTAAAGGGACTGAGCCCGAATTGATATTACGACCCTGGGAAGTTTTGGGTACGGCTCCCAGTTCCCGTTGGGAGTCTGCTCCCATATTATCAAACAGGGGTAGTGGTGTACTAGTTCCTAGACCCGATACATCTGAGGTCCCCTCCGCCTGATCTTGATGTTGGTTGCTTGGGGGGTGTTTGTGAGGGGACATCATCCGTCTTTTCTGTGACCCTCCATTGTTTTGATGTTCGTGGCTATTACCTCGTTTTGGTAGTCGTCCTCTGCCGTGTGAGCCCCGTGTCGTTTTAGATGGTTGTTTATAAGATGAAACGGAGGATGATGACACAGAGACATCCGAATCGGATTTATATGATGTTTTCATACTTTTATTATTATGATTATTATTTGATCGGGGAAATTTTCCTTGCCTATTGTAGTGGCCTCTAGGCCACCGATATGCATATCCCCCTGAAAAGGCAAGTTTGTCTTTGTAGAACTTATTTTCCTTTTTCATAACTATATCTTTATTATAGTTTTCCAGATATTGCATCAGTTCATTCTCTCTTCTTTGGAAATCCGCATTTGATGCGATTTGGTGTCCGTTTGTTTTTAATACCTCAATTTCTTTATCAAGATCACTTAGCTCTATGCTATATTTGTTTTTTAGCATTTTGATGAGGTCTGCGGAGCAGCTATTTAGATTCTGTTCCCATTCCTCTTTGAATTGGGGGTCGGTCACCTCGAAAGAGGGGAATATCTGGATTCTCAATCCCTGGGGACATATTCTATCACCTAGGTAACGGTCAAAGAAGCGAATATGCCACCCAAGATTGGATTTTTTTTCCATAAGTCTTTTCAGTTTAAGGAAATAAACATCTAAATTAACTTCTATTTGTGTATGGGAAATGCATGTACTTTGTATGTTATCCAGGAATTGATCCCAGTTAGTTCCCAGAAATTGGGACATCATGAAAGAGTACTAAGTAATAAGTTCTCTTGTAGAAACAATGGGGCTATAATATTCACCCTGAGGGTTACATGAATCAGGTTGGTATAGACAGAAAAAGAACAGCAAAAAGAGAGAGTCCTTAACAGGGAAGAAAGAAAGGAGCAAGAAAATATACCATGCAGTGCAAAATTCAGCAAACAATGAACAATCAAAAAACAAGTCGATGTAAATAAAAACAGTCCTATAGTAGTCCTTATCCAGCAAACACAGGTTCTTCACCCAATTAGAATATATGAAATAAAAGCGGGGATAACTGGACTAAATGAGGAAACAACTCAAGTAATTTTCCATCCCTGATTACAGTAGTATGAGGAAAGAGGAGGGGTGGGAAGGGAAGAGGGGGAAGGGGAAGGGAGAGCGAGGAAATGGGGGGAAGGGAAGGGCTAGGCAACAACCCTCCTCAAGGGGTGGGATTTTAAGGAAAAATTGGCTGAGTTGTGTAGGTAAGCATAATGAACAATCAGCTAAAATAATAATATTTATTGAACAACAATATAAGAAAATGTAAACAATACATATGTGGACATATAATTTTCCAGTAGTGACATCAACGATTCGTGCGTGACTAGAGCCAACATGTTTCGCAAATGGAAATTCGCTTCATCAGGGCTAGACACGATGCAGTTAATGCATTTACACTGTGTAAACAAGAAGCAGTCTTAGATCATAAAGTAACATAACAGATCCTAACAGATACCAATTATAACAGACAATTGCTCACCTACTATAGTTTCAGGACTAAGTTAAAAATCACCATTCAAAAGACAGCAACCGCAAAGCCGGCCGGTATGAAATGTCGCTGGGTGCCAGATCCCAGAGAGACAGTGCCAGTAGGAGAACTGGGCCATACAATCAGGGTGTTATACGTGGAAACCACTGCTGCAAATTCAGAATAATACATGTATCAGAAGGCACCGAGGGTAATTGGTAGCTCAGTCTATATTAACAATGATTGGTCATTACCAAATCAGTTATATGAAATCAATGATATATATAGTGCCCGATATTGTATATTAAATGATCCTACTAGTGCAGGGGCCCAGCGCAACTTTCCCTTGGACTTAAATACAAATAAAAATAATACTAAATATGGATATCACCACAGGGCAAAGACCAAAGAGGCATGACATGTAGCCAAAACCAAGAGTAAAGATACATATAACCCCCAGTTCACAACCGGAAAGCCGGTACACTAATAAGAAAGTGTTATATCTGAAATGTATAAACTTACCCTTCAAAGTAGGAGGGAGAGGGGGGAGCAAAGACAATGCCCACAAGGATGTTTCCTAATGGAGGATACGGGCGTCCGCCCGTTTGCGATGGATGGCCGCAAGATGTGTCTAACAGACAACATCCGCGCCTCCATCTTTAAATAATATGGCCCCACCGGAAGCAATCAGGTCAGGATGACCTCCGGCATTGCTTCCGGTCCGGATGTCACTGTCGTGGTGCGCGCGCACGCGCACAGCGGGCGTGACCGCGTTCCACCTAGCGTGGTGCGCGCGCATTGCCCACAGCGCGCATATGGCGTGATGGGCGACTGGGGGTGGAATGAAAGGGAGCTCCACCCCCTGGGCAGGGACATCCGAGTCCTCCCACTATATCGCAAACATAGCCGGCCAGCTGCGGATGTGCCGAAAGATGGTACAAGACAACAAAAAGAAAACAAAAAGCAAAACAACGGATAATACAAAATATATACATACATGTCGGTCAGGAGGACCGAATATCTTACAGTAATCATGTAGATGTGCTTTAACAATAGCAGAGCATAATATACACAGGAAAGTTTAGTTATCTGCATGGAAAGAAAGTTGTTGAAGGGGTAGCAACAGAAAGTGTTATGATCAGTTTAATTATGCAGTCATATCATAAATGGGAGATATTGATAGGTAATGGGACTGGCTGGTAAGGAGTCACTTAATAAAAACCTAGTTTACCTAGTAAGTATGGAATAAATCTAATATAATTGTTTCTGGACTCCCGGGGTGAATAATTATAAACTGCATAGATATATGCAGTGTTATGCACCTAGAGGGTAAGCAAGGATAGGCACCAGCCTTATTGTAACAACAAATGACAAACATTAAAGCAGAAATGGAAGTGACATCCATAGTTCCGGTTGTAATTTAGGCAGGTAAGTATTGATAGCACAGAATATAGTACATAATTAAAATATATACGTGCTAAGTATTTATGAGGGTAAATGGGATCATAGAAAGGGGTTGAATGTGAGTGCAGTGTTGAGGCCCGGTGGACTAGTTGCCCGTTGGTTATATATCCACCTGGCCTCACGCTGCAGGATCGTTTTGTCCACATTACCACCCCTCTCTGGCTCAGGTATAACCTCAAGGGCGAAAAAGGACACAAAATTAGGATCGTAGCTATGTCGGAGGCCCACATGTTTGCAGATGGGAGTATACAGTAACCCTGCATCCAAATAGTACAGATGGTCCTGTATCCTTCTAGCAAATGGGCGTTTGGTTTTCCCTATATAGAAGGCACCACAACGGCACATGGCTAAATACACAATGCCCGTTGTGGTGCAATCAGCGTATCCTTTAGCTTTAGTTGAACACTGTGCAGAGGTCGCACTATACTAACTTGTAGTTTTAGCTGAACACTGTGAGCAGGATGCACTACACTAACTTGTAGCTTTAGCTGAACACTGTGCAGAGGTCTCACTACACTAACTTGTAGTTTTAGCTGAACACTGTGAGGAGGACGCACTACACTAACTTGTAGCTTTAGCTGAACACTGTGCAGAGGTCTCACTACACTAACTTGTAGTTTTAGCTGAACACTGTGAGGAGGACGCACTACACTAACTTGTAGTTTTAGCTGAACACTGTGCAGAGGTCGCACTACACTAACTTGTAGTTTTAGCTGAACACTGTGCAGAGGTCGCACTACACTAACTTGTAGTTTTAGCTGAACACTGTGAGCAGGATGCACTACATTAACTTGTATCTTTAGCTGAACACTGCAGAGGTCTCACTACACTAACTTGTAGTTTTAGCTGAACACTGTGAGGAGGATGCACTACACTAACTTGTAGTGTTAGCTGAACACTGTGAGCAGGATGCACTACACTAACTTGTAGCTTTAGCAGAACACTGTGCAGAGGTCTCACTACACTAACTTGTAGTTTTAGCTGAACACTGTGAGGAGGATGCACTACACTAACTTGTAGCTTTAGCTGAACACTGTGCATAGGTCTCACTACACTAACTTGTAGTTTTAGCTGAACACTGTGCAGAGGTCGCACTACACTAACTTGTAGTTTTAGCTGAACACCGTGAGCAGGATGCACTACACTAACTTGTAGCTTTAGCTGAACACTGTGCAGAGGTCTCACTACACTAACTTGTAGTTTTAGCTGAACACTGTGAGCAGGATGCCCTACACTAACTTGTAGCTTTAGCTGAACACTGTGCAGAGGTCTCACTACACTAACTTGTAGTTTTGGCTGAACACTGTGCAGAGGTCTCACTACACTAACTTGTAGTTTTAGCTGAACACTGTGCAGAGGTCTCACTACACTAACTTGTAGCTTTAGCTGAACACTGTGAGCAGGACGAACTACACTAACTTGTAGCTTTAGCTGAACACTGTGCAGAGGTCGCACTGCACTAACTTGTAGTTCTAGCTGAACACTGTGAGCAGGTCTCACTACACCAACTTTTAGCTTTAGCTGAACACTGTGCAGAGGTCGCACTACACTAACTTGTAGTTTTAGCTGAACACTGTGAGCAGGACACACTACACTAACTTGTAGCTTTAGCTGAACACTGTGCAGAGGTCTCACTACACTAACTTGTAGTTTTAGCTGAACACTGTGAGCAGGACGCACTACACTAACTTGTAGCTTTAGCTGAACACTGTGCAGAGGTCGCACTACACTAACTTGTAGTTTTAGCTGAACACTGTGAGCAGGATGCACTACACTAACTTGTAGCTTTAGCTGAACACTGTGCAGAGGTCTCACTACACTAACTTGTAGTTTTAGCTGAACACTGTGAGCAGGACGCACTACACTAACTTGTAGCTTTAGCTGAACACTGTGCAGAGGTCGCACTACACTAACTTGTAGTTTTAGCTGAACACTGTGAGGAGGACGCACTACACTAACTTGTAGTTTTAGCTGAACACTGTGCAGAGGTCGCACTACACTAACTTGTAGTTTTAGCTGAACACTGTGCAGAGATCGCACTACACTAACTTGTAGTTTTAGCTGAACACTGTGAGCAGGATGCACTACACTAACTTGTATCTTTAGCTGAACACTGCAGAGGTCTCACTACACTAACTTGTAGTTTTAGCTGAACACTGTGAGGAGGACGCACTACCCTAACTTGTAGTGTTAGCTGAACACTGTGAGCAGGATGCACTACACTAACTTGTAGCTTTAGCAGAACACTGTGCAGAGGTCTCACTACACTAACTTGTAGTTTTAGCTGAACACTGTGAGGAGGATGCACTACACTAACTTGTAGCTTTAGCTGAACACTGTGCATAGGTCTCACTACACTAACTTGTAGTTTTAGCTGAACACTGTGCAGAGGTCGCACTACACTAACTTGTAGTTTTAGCTGAACACCGTGAGCAGGATGCACTACACTAACTTGTAGCTTTAGCTGAACACTGTGCAGAGGTCTCACTACACTAACTTGTAGTTTTAGCTGAACACTGTGAGCAGGATGCACTACACTAACTTGTAGCTTTAGCTGAACACTGTGCAGAGGTCTCACAACACTAACTTGTAGTTTTGGCTGAACACTGTGCAGAGGTCTCACTACACTAACTTGTAGTTTTAGCTGAACACTGTGCAGAGGTCTCACTACACTAACTTGTAGCTTTAGCTGAACACTGTGCAGAGGTCTCACTACACTAACTTGTAGCTTTAGCTGAACACTGTGCAGAGGTCTCACTACACTAACTTGTAGCTTTAGCTGAACACTGTGCAGAGGTCGCACTACACTAACTTGTAGTTTTAGCTGAACACTGTGAGCAGGACGCACTACACTAACTTGTAGCTTTAGCTGAACACTGTGAGCAGGACGCACTACACTAACTTGTAGCTTTAGCTGAACACTGTGCAGAGGTTGCACTACACTAACTTGAAGTTTTAGCTGAACACTGTGAGCAGGACGCACTACACTAACTTGTAGCTTTAGCTGAACACTGTGCAGAGGTCTCACTACACTAACTTGTAGTTTTAGCTGAACACTGTGAGCAGGACGCACTACACTAACTTGTAGTTTTAGCTGAACACTGTGAGCAGGATGCACTACACTAACTTGTAGCTTTAGCTGAACACTGTGCAGAGGTCTCACTACACTAACTTGTAGTTTTAGCTGAACACTGTGAGGAGGACGCACTACACTAATTTTTAGCTTTAGTTGAACACTGTGCAGAGGTCGCACTACACTAACTTGTAGTTTTAGCTGAACACTGTGAGCAGGACGCACTACACTAACTTGTAGCTTTAGCTGAACACTGTGCAGAGGTCTCACTACACTAACTTGTAGTTTTAGCTGAACACTGTGAGCAGGACGCACTACACTAACTTGTAGTTTTAGCTGAACACTGTGCAGAGGTCTCACTACACTAACTTGTAACTTTAGCTGAACACTGTGCAGAGGTCGCACTACACTAACTTATAGTTTTAGCTGAACACTGTGAGCAGGACGCACTACACTAACTTGTAGCTTTAGCTGAACACTGTGCAGAGGTCTCACTACACTAACTTGTAGCTTTAGCTGAACACTGTGAGCAGGACAAACTACACTAACTTGTAGCTTTAGCTGAACACTGTGCAGAGGTCGCACTACACTAACTTGTAGTTTTAGCTGAACTCTGTGAGCAGGATGCACTACACTAACTTGTAGCTTTAGCTGAACACTGTGCAGAGGTCTCACTACACTAACTTGTAGTTTTAGCTGAACACTGTGAGGAGGACGCACTACACTAACTTGTAGCTTTAGCTGAACACTGTGCAGAGGTCTCACTACACTTACTTGTAGTTTTAGCTGAACACTGTGAGGAGGACGCACTACACTAACTTGTAGTTTTAGCTGAACACTGTGCAGAGGTCGCACTACACTAACTTGTAGTTTTAGCTGAACACTGTGAGCAGGATGCACTACACTAACTTGTATCTTTAGCTGAACACTGCAGAGGTCTCACTACACTAACTTGTAGTTTTAGCTGAACACTGTGAGGAGGACGCACTACACTAACTTGTAGTGTTAGCTGAACACTGTGAGCAGGATGCACTACACTAACTTGTAGCTTTAGCAGAACACTGTGCAGAGGTCTCACTACACTAACTTGTAGTTTTAGCTGAACACTGTGAGGAGGATGCACTACACTAACTTGTAGCTTTAGCTGAACACTATGCATAGGTCGCACTACACTAACTTGTAGTTTTAGCTGAACTCTGTGAGCAGGATGCACTACACTAACTTGTAGCTTTAGCTGAACACTGTGCAGAGGTCTCACTACACTAACTTGTAGTTTTAGCTGAACACTGTGAGGAGGACGCACTACACTAACTTGTAGCTTTAGCTGAACACTGTGCAGAGGTCTCACTACACTTACTTGTAGTTTTAGCTGAACACTGTGAGGAGGACGCACTACACTAACTTGTAGTTTTAGCTGAACACTGTGCAGAGGTCGCACTACACTAACTTGTAGTTTTAGCTGAACACTGTGAGCAGGATGCACTACACTAACTTGTATCTTTAGCTGAACACTGCAGAGGTCTCACTACACTAACTTGTAGTTTTAGCTGAACACTGTGAGGAGGACGCACTACACTAACTTGTAGTGTTAGCTGAACACTGTGAGCAGGATGCACTACACTAACTTGTAGCTTTAGCAGAACACTGTGCAGAGGTCTCACTACACTAACTTGTAGTTTTAGCTGAACACTGTGAGGAGGATGCACTACACTAACTTGTAGCTTTAGCTGAACACTATGCATAGGTCTCACTACACTAACTTGTAGCTTTAGCTGAACACTGTGCAGAGGTCTCACTACACTAACTTGTAGTTTTAGCTGAACACTGTGAGCAGGATGCACTACACTTACTTGTAGATTTAGCTGAACACTGTGCAGAGGTCTCAGTACACTAACTTGTAGTTTTGGCTGAACACTGTGCAGAGGTCTCACTACACTAACTTGTAGTTTTAGCTGAACACTGTGCAGAGGTCTCACTACACTAACTTGTAGCTTTAGCTGAACACTGTGAGCAGGACGAACTACACTAACTTGTAGCTTTAGCTGAACACTGTGCAGAGGTCGCACTGCACTAACTTGTAGTTTTAGCTGAACACTGTGAGCAGGTCTCACTACACCAACTTTTAGCTTTAGCTGAACACTGTGCAGAGGTCGCACTACACTAACTTGTAGTTTTAGCTGAACACTGTGAGCAGGACACACTACACTAACTTGTAGCTTTAGCTGAACACTGTGCAGAGGTCTCACTACACTAACTTGTAGTTTTAGCTGAACACTGTGAGCAGGACGCACTACACTAACTTGTAGCTTTAGCTGAACACTGTGCAGAGGTCGCACTACACTAACTTGTAGTTTTAGCTGAACACTGTGAGCAGGATGCACTACACTAACTTGTAGCTTTAGCTGAACACTGTGCAGAGGTCTCACTACACTAACTTGTAGTTTTAGCTGAACACTGTGAGGAGGACGCACTACACTAACTTGTAGCTTTAGCTGAACACTGTGCAGAGGTCTCACTACACTAACTTGTAGTTTTAGCTGAACACTGTGAGGAGGACGCACTACACTAACTTGTAGTTTTAGCTGAACACTGTGCAGAGGTCGCACTACACTAACTTGTAGTTTTAGCTGAACACTGTGAGCAGGATGCACTACACTAACTTGTATCTTTAGCTGAACACTGCAGAGGTCTCACTACACTAACTTGCAGTTTTAGCTGAACACTGTGAGGAGGACGCATTACACTAACTTGTAGTGTTAGCTGAACACTGTGAGCAGGATGCACTACACTAACTTGTAGCTTTAGCAGAACACTGTGCAGAGGTCTCACTACACTAACTTGTAGTTTTAGCTGAACACTGTGAGGAGGATGCACTACACTAACTTGTAGCTTTAGCTGGACACTGTGCATAGGTCTCACTACACTAACTTGTAGTTTTAGCTGAACACTGTGCAGAGGTCTCACTACACTAACTTGTAGTTTTAGCTGAACACTGTGAGGAGGACGCACTACACTAACTTGTAGCTTTAGCTGAACACTGTGCAGAGGTCTCACTACACTTACTTGTAGTTTTAGCTGAACACTGTGAGCAGGATGCACTACACTAACTTGTAGCTTTAGCTGAACACTGTGCAGAGGTCTAACTACACTAACTTGTAGTTTTGGCTGAACACTGTGCAGAGGTCTCACTACACTAACTTGTAGTTTTAGCTGAACACTGTGCAGAGGTCTCACTACACTAACTTGTAGCTTTAGCTGAACACTGTGAGCAGGACGAACTACACTAACTTGTAGCTTTAGCTGAACACTGTGCAGAGGTCTCACTACACTAACTTGTAGTTTTCGCTGAACACTGTAAGGAGGACGCACTACACTAACTTGTAGCTTTAGCTGAACACTGTGCAGAGGTCTCACTACACTAACTTGTAGTTTTAGCTGAACACTGTGAGCAGGACGCACTACACTAACTTGTAGCTTTAGCTGAACACTGTGCAGAGGTCTCACTACACTAACTTGTAGTTTTAGCTGAACACTGTGAGCAGGACGCACTACACTAACTTGTAGCTTTAGCTGAACACTGTGCAGAGGTCGCACTACACTAACTTGTAGTTTTAGCTGAACACTGTGAGCAGGACGCACTACACTAACTTGTAGCTTTAGCTGAACACTGTGCAGAGGTCTCACTACACTAACTTGTAGTTTTAGCTGAACACTGTGAGCAGGACGCACTATACTAACTTGTAGCTTTAGCTGAACACTGTGCAGAGGTCTCACTACACTAACTTGTAGTTTTAGCTGAACACTGTGAGCAGGACGCACTACACTAACTTGTAGCTTTAGCTGAACACTGTGCAGAGGTCGCAGTCGCACTACACTAACTTGTAGTTTTAGCTGAACACTGTGCAGAGGTCTCACTACGCTAACTTGTAGCTTTAGCTGAACACTGTGCAGAGGTCTCACTACACTAACTTGTAGTTTTAGCTGAACACTGTGAGCAGGACGCACTACACTAACTTGTAGCTTTAGCTGAACACTGTGCAGAGGTCTCACTACACTAACTTGTAGCTTTAGCTGAACACTGTGCAGAGGTCGCACTGCACTAACTTGTAGTTTTAGCTGAACACTGTGAGCAGGACACACTACACTAACTTGTAGCTTTAGCTGAACACTGTGCAGAGGTCTCACTACACTAACTTGTAGTTTTAGCTGAACACTGTGAGCAGGACGCACTACACTAACTTGTAGCTTTAGCTGAACACTGTGCAGAGGTCTCACTACACTAACCTGTAGTTTTAGCTGAACACTGTGAGGAGCACGCACTACACTAACTTGTAGCTTTAGCTGAACACTGTGCAGAGGTCTCACTACACTAACTTGTAGTTTTAGCTGAACACTGTGAGCAGGACGCACTACACTAACTTTGTAGCTTTAGCTGAACATTGTGCAGAGGTCTCACTACACTAACTTGTAGTTTTAGCTGAACACTGTGAGGAGGACGCACTACACTAACTTGTAGTTTTAGCTGAACACTGTGCAGAGGTTGCACTACACTAACTTGTAGTTTTAGCTGAACACTGTGCAGAGATCGCACTACACTAACTTGTAGTTTTAGCTGAACACTGTGAGCAGGATGCACTACACTAACTTGTATCTTTAGCTGAACACTGCAGAGGTCTCACTACACTAACTTGTAGTTTTAGCTGAACACTGTGAGGAGGACGCACTACACTAACTTGTAGTGTTAGCTGAACACTGTGAGCAGGATGCACTACACTAACTTGTAGCTTTAGCTGAACACTGTGCAGAGGTCTCACTACACTAACTTGTAGTTTTAGCTGAACACTGTGAGGAGGATGCACTACACTAACTTGTAGCTTTAGCTGAACACTGTGCATAGGTCTCACTACACTAACTTGTAGTTTTAGCTGAACACTGTGCAGAGGTCGCACTACACAAACTTGTAGTTTTAGCTGAACACCGTGAGCAGGATGCACTACACTAACTTGTAGCTTTAGCTGAACACTGTGCAGAGGTCTCACTACACAAACTTGTAGTTTTAGCTGAACACTGTGAGCAGGATGCACTACACTAACTTGTAGCTTTAGCTGAACACTGTGCAGAGGTCTCACTACACTAACTTGTAGTTTTGGCTGAACACTGTGCAGAGGTCTCACTACACTAACTTGTAGTTTTAGCTGAACACTGTGCAGAGGTCTCACTACACTAACTTGTAGCTTTAGCTGAACACTGTGCAGAGGTCTCACTACACTAACTTGTAGCTTTAGCTGAACACTGTGCAGAGGTCTCACTACACTAACTTGTAGCTTTAGCTGAACACTGTGCAGAGGTCTCACTACACTAACTTGTAGTTTTAGCTGAACACTGTGAGCAGTACGCATTACACTAACTTGTAGCTTTACCTGAACACTGTGCAGAGTGTGTAATTTACAGAGTGCAGGGTCAGGAGTGTGCAATATACAGAGTACAGGGGTCAGGAGTGTGTAATGTACAGAGTACAGAGGACAGGAGTGTATAATGTACAGAGTTCAGGGGTCAGGAGGGTGCAATATACAGAGTACAGGGGTCAGGATTGTGTAATGTACAGAGTACAGTGGTCAGGAGTGTGTAATGTACAGAGTACAGGGGTCAGGCGTGTGTAATGTACAGTGTACAGGGGTCAGGAGTGTATAATGTACAGAGTACAGAGGACAGGAGTATGTAATGTAGAGTTCTGGGGTCAGAAGTGTGTAATGTACAGAGTACAGAGGACTGGAGTGTGTAATGTACAGAGTACAGAGGATAGGAGTATGTAATGTAGAGTTCAGGGGTCCGGCATGTGTAATGTACAGAGTACAGGGGTCAGGAGTGTGTAATGTATAGAGTACAGGGGTCAGGAGTGTGTAATATACAGAGTACAGGGGTCAGGAGTGTGTAATGTACAGAGTACAGGGGTCAGGAGTGTGTAATGTACAGAGTACAGGGGTCAGGAGTGTGTAATGTATGGGGTTCAGGAGTGTGTAATGTACAGAGTACAGGGGTCAGGGGTGTGTAATGTACAGAGTGCAGAGGACAGGAGTGTGTAATGTAGATTTCAGGGGACAGGAGTGTGTAATGTACAGGGGTCAGGAGTGTGTAATGTACAGAGTACAGGGGTCAGGAGTGTGTAATGTACAGAGTACAGGGGTCAGGAGTGTGTAATGTACAGAGTACAGGGGTCAGGAGTGTGTAATGTACAGAGTACAGGGGTCAGGAGTGTGTAATGTACGGGGTTCAGGAGTGTGTAATGTACGGGGTTCAGGAGTGTGTAATGTACAGAGTACAGGGGTCAGGGGTGTGTAATGTACAGAGTTCAGAGGACAGGAGTGTGTAATGTAGATTTCAGGGGACATGAGTGTGTAATGTACAGGGGTCAGGAGTGTGTAATGTACAGAGTACAGGGGTCAGGAGTGTGTAATGTACAGAGTACAGGGGTCAGGCGTGTGTAATGTACAGAGTACAGGGGTCAGGAGTGTGTAATGTACAGAGTACAGAGGACAGGAGTATGTATTGTAGAGTTCTGGGGTCAGGAGTGTGTAATTTACAGAGTACAGAGGACAGGAGTGTGTAATGTACAGAGTACAGAGGACAGGAGTATGTAATGTAGAGTTCAGGGGTCCGGCGTGTGTAATGTACAGAGTACAGGGGTCAGGAGTGTGTAATGTACAGAGTACAGAGGACAGGAGTATGTAATGTAGAGTTCAGGGGTCCGGCGTGTGTAATGTACAGAGTACAGGGGTCAGGAGTGTGTAATGTACAGAGTAGAGGGGTCAAGAGTGTGTAATGTACAGAGTAAAGGGGTCAGGAGTGTGTAATGTACAGAGTACAGGGTTCAGGAGTGTGTAATGTACAGAGCACAGGGGTCAGGGGTGTGTAATGTACAGAGTACAGAGGACAGAAGTGTGTAATGTAGAGTTCAGGGGTCAGGAGTGTGTAATTTACAGAGGACAGGAGTGTGTAATGTACAGAGTACAAGGGTCAGGAGTGTGTAATGTACAGAGTACAGGGGTTAGAAGTGTGCAATGTACAGAGTGCAGGCGTCCGGAGTGTATAATATACAGAGTGCAGGGTGAAGAGTAAAAGTAACTGCTACTGAGTAAACATGTTTGCAGGATGCCGCTAGCCGAGCTGTCTGAGCCTCAGACCCCCCCCCACACACACACACACCAATCTGTCCCCAATCCCTGCAACACAAAGCAGAGACAGAGCCTGCTGTCTCCAAAAAGTGCACCTGTCACCACCTGCGTATGATGTTATATAATGGGTATGAGAAAGAAAGAAAGAAAGAAAGAAAGAAAGAAAGAAAGAAAGAAAGAAAGAGAGAGAGAGAGAGAGAATTGCCCACCTGGCAGTGTCCCGGCAGTTAATATCTGGCAGGTTTGGAGCTCTCTGGTCCTCATAGAAGAATTTCGGTTTGCTTCTGTTTTTGCTCTCCGTGTCCCCTCCCTCCTCCCTCCTTCCTATTATCCTTTCCAGAAAACATTTCCTCATCCCAGAGGACAGATGTGTGAGTGGTAATAACCGATCCCCTCACATGTCACAATACCAGAAATATTCCTATACTATACAATATGTAACAATATTCTGACCAGAACTTCCACCTGGACTACACAGCAATCAGTGTTTCCGCTTATCTCCTTCTAATCCAAGAAGTTCTATCTGACCCCTGTCCCCCATTGCTTTTGCCAATGCTACACCTCCCTTAGCCAGCGCCCGTGTCACTATCACCCCCCTGGTCCCTGGATCCACCTTCCTCTCCTAGGAGCCCAGGACCTCTGGCACTATGAAACCCATCCCTACACTTCATGCCAGAGTTACACCTTCCCTAGTATGTCCGCTGTACCACTATCACCATTCCTGGTTCCTGGACCCACCTTCCTCTCCTAGGAGCCCAGGATGTCTGGCACTGTGAAACCCATCCCTACACTCCCTGCCAGAGCTACACATTCCCTAGTATGTCCCCTGTACCACTATCACCATTCCTGGTTCCTGGACCCACCTTCCTCTCCTAGCAGCCCAGGACGTCTGGCACTGTGAAACCCATCCCTACACTCCCTGCCAGAGCTACACATTCCCTAGTATGTCCCCTGTACCACTATCACCATTCCTGGTTCCTGGACCCACCTTCCTCTCCTAGGAGCCCAGGATGTCTGGCACTGTGAAACCCATCCCTACACTCCCTGCCAGAGCTAAACCTTCCCTAGTATGTCCCCTGTACCACTATCACCATTCCTGGTTCCTGGACCCACCTTCCTCTCCTAGGAGCCCAGGATGTCTGGCACTGTGAAACCCATCCCTACACTCCCTGCCAGAGCTAAACCTTCCCTAGTATGTCCCCTGTACCACTATCACCATTCCTGGCTCCTGGACCCACCTTCCTCTCCTAGGAGCCCAGGACGGCTGACACTGTGAAACCCATACCTACACTCCCTGCCAGAGCTACACCTTCCCTAGTATGTCCCCTGTACCACTATCACCATTCCTGGTGTTACTGGCACAGGGAATTGTATTCAAAACACTCCAGCCAACTAAAAGTGACGTCTCTAGAAACACAATGATATGGGATGAAAGGCAGTCCGTAAGGATCACTGGGCTGTGATAATGAATATATGCTGAGATGGTATATGGGGGACCACCTGCGGCTGCT
The DNA here is from genome assembly GCA_037952835.1 of Lithobates septentrionalis. NCBI lineage: Eukaryota > Metazoa > Chordata > Amphibia > Anura > Ranidae > Lithobates > Lithobates septentrionalis. The sequence goes on along the minus strand of JBBDGP010005963.1, from coordinate 24,136 downwards.
GTCCTCAGAGTTGTCACAGCTCTGTGTAAATCAAGAGAAGCAAGAAAGAGTGAAGGACGCGCCGACTAAGTGTAGTATCCCAAGGTTTAATACATAAGGCAGGATTTAGAACACTTACAAGATAAATAATGTAAATGGGCTCATTTGTAAATGGATCTCCAGGCTGTTTTCCGGGCAGCCGTCATGAACATGCCATCGGTGTGTGAGATGGTTCCAACTGGTCAGTGTGAAGAGAGGGAGGCAGTTCTTGGAGTCTCGAATGGTCAGGAAGTCACACTCTGGCTGTGTGGACCATCCCACGGGTATGATGTCACTCGGAGATCCACTTACATGTAGTGCCCTGGTGTTTAGTCAGGGAGCTCCTCACCAAATTCCTTGTCAGGAGTAGCTGCTGTAGTTAATTACTAGGGATCTATTGACTTCTCCCTAAGTTTGGCCTGGTTGTACTTTCCTCTTCTACCACCAGGTGACCAGGCACTTGGAGGTACTAGAGTGAGAAGGACAACTCAAGGTCAGGTTATGGGTATGTGGGGTATCTCTGCCAATGGCCAGGGATTTTGTTGAATCCCTTGGCATGCTGGGAAAGTCTATATAGTTGGGTGAGGTCAAGTGATCCAGGCTCTTGTGAGCAACCCAGACCGCGGTCTGGGTGGATGTGTGTCATACGCCCCGGGCTGCTAGGCCAGAGATTGGGCCTACCCCAGGGGCATCTGGCTGCCAGGCTGTGTGAGGGCCTATCCAGAAGTAAGAGGGCAGAGCAGGGTTGGGACTGTGGATTGCAGCACAAACAAAAGTGCCAGCCGGAGAATCTGTCAGTGGTTGGAGGTAGAAGGGAGGCTGTCGTCACAAAGGGACCAACCACCTTATTACCAGGGACCACAATGAGTAACTGAAGCAAATACCAGAGCAGTATTCTCACCGAACAGGCAGGGTGGAGAATCGGGAAACTTCAGATGGTAATTAAGTCAGGGACCCAACCCGCGGAGGAGACGCTTGCAGAGCAGCCTTGTGTGTCATTTCAGGGACTGGGAGCTCAAGAGGCTAAAGTACTGTTACCATAGGAGAAAGAAATTCTGCATGTGCACCTTGCTGGGGCCTTTCCCTCTATGGCTGTTCTCCTATTGAAGTCTCAGAGTCTGCCATTTGAAATTGAAACTACTTAAGGGTGTCCTGGCCCTAACTCTCTTTCCCCTACAAAATATAAAAAGGACTGTCAAAGAAATAAAACCTCTATGCATCCAAGAAGTGTCTGGCGCCCAATGACTTTTCCTGGTGCCTCCCATGGCAGCATACCCATGGTTGGTTGCTCCGCCCCCTACCAACCCACAGGACCATTTAGCTCTATAAAAAAGAGTTGCTCCTCTCAGTCAGTATTCTTTACTTTGTCCTCATGCCAGCAGGTTAGTTACTCCCAAAATTCGTTTTTATTGATTTAGTTTTTCGTTAAAAATTGCATTCGTTAAAAAATCCAAATTAAGGTTGAATCTGTCATTGAAAGCTTATGGTGTCTGTTGAATGTTCAAAGAAGATTTGACGGAGCAGCTAAACTGTAGGACGCTGTATAGTTTACCTGCTCCGTCGAATCTTCTTAGAACTTTCAACAGACACCATAAGCCAAAGTACGTGTGTACTTAGTTCTAGCTATTTTACTGCTCCTCCTCTTTGGTTACAATCAGCCAATAACATTAATCATCATCATTATTTTTATTCATCTTTTCTCCCCTACGTCAAATCTTTTCTCTCTTTGTCAAATCTTTTCTCTCTATGTAGAATAATCTTGGACTAATAGAGTTAAGGTTAGGCACATTCGACCACAGGTTTGATGGACACAGATTGTTATCGTCATCATGTCGAATCTCCTATCTATATCAAACTGTTGTAGAAACGAAAACAAAAATAAAGCATTTGTTTATGTCAGATCTTTCATTTTTCGGATTCTGCACTTTCGTTATCGTTTGTTAAAACGATAACGAAAATACCTGAATTTCGGACAAAAATGCATTTGGACGAAATCGAATGCACATGTCTAGTAACCGTTGCAGGTTCATGCTCTCCTGCAGTATGGAGTCCCATCGCTTGGGCTGCTTTTGGGCCATATTGGAAGATTAACAGGAGCTTAGCCTCTCCTCTATGTTCTTCCCTGATGGCATGTGTCATATCCTTATGTGAGCAGGCTGTTACCTGCCTTTCAGCGTCCATCCGTGGATTATGTCCCCCCTCCTCCTGTAGCAGTGTGCGGTGCTTCACACATGCCGATCTGCTCTGTTTTACTCTGGGCGGAGTCACGGCGTGACATCATGTAACAATATGGCACATGCACAGTAGTGAACTGAAGCAGTCGGCGGCCATCTTGGTACTCCCAAAGCGCTCTCTGCATAAAGGGAGAGCCTGGGATTCATTACAGAGCCAGCTATCAAGGTGAAAACATCTCCCTAAGTGTCTTCCCTATTTTTTGCAGGGGGAAAGGACCTTGCCGTCATCTGTACTGTAACTTTTTTTGTTTAATTAAATTTCTTTATTGCAGTACCCTCCCTGTAAGCAAGTTATTTACCATGGGTATGCTGGCATGGGAGACACCAGGAAAATGGAAAATTTAATACTCACGGTTCTGTAATTTTCCTTTCCTGGTACCTGCCCATGGCAGCATACACCCTCCCTTCAATGATCCTTAGCGTTATGAGATCTAGTTACAAGAATACTGACTGAGGGGAGCAACTCTTTTTTATAGAGTTAAAATGGTCCTGTGGGTTGGTAGGGGGCGGAGCAACCAACCATGGGTATGCTGCCATGGGCAGGCACCAGGAAAGGAAAATTACGGAAAGGTGAGTATTCAATTTTCCGTTTTACCACCTTTGCACCCACTATGCCTCACAACCCACCACTTATTGAAGGATGTCAGTTATCTTTGGCCTTGAAGGTTCCCTTTAGACTGGAAAAGGGCAGAGATTCTGCTAATACAGATGAGCCCATTTACATGATTTATCTTGTAAGTGTTCTTAATCCTGCCTCTTGTATTAACCACTTGAGGTCTCTGCCATAGCCGAATGACGGCCACAGCGTGGACCTCAATATCCGGGAGGCCATCATGGGATGTCCTCCCCTGTCCAGATTCCGATAAACCCCCCGCCCGCAGACCCCCACAACCACCAGCCAGGGTTGTGGGGATGAGGCCCTTGTCCTCATCAACATGGGGACAAGGTGTTTTGGGGGGCTACCCCAAAGCAACCTCCCAATGTTGAGGGCATGTGGCCTGGTACGGTTCAGGAGGGGGGCCACACTCTCGTCCCCCCTCTTTTCCTGCGGCCTGCCAGGTTGCGTGCTCGGATAAGGGTCTGGTATGGATTTTTTTTTTTTTTTTTTGGTGCGGGGTTCCCCTTAAAATCCATACCAGACCTGAAGGGCCTGGTATGGAATTTAGGGGGACACCCATGTTTTTTTTTTTTTTTAATTTTGGTTCGGGGGTTTCCCTGTGGGGAATTCCCATGCCGTTTTTATCAATGAACTTCTATGTGTATTATCGGCAATGCAATAGCCGCGGGTAGTTTTAAGTGGGTTTTTTCCTTCGAAGTGTCATTTTGCTGTCAGGCTGTTCTAAACACTGGAAACATGTGCCCCTTTACAGGCATACTATAGACACCCCCCAGCTACGAAATTTAAAGGGATATTACACTTTTATTGTTTGACTTTAAGCATTATTAAAATCACTGCTCCTGAAAAAACGGCCGTTTTTAAAACTTTTTTTTGCATTGATCCATGTCCCCTGGGGCAGGACCCAGGTCCCCAAACACTTTTTATGACAATAACTTGCCTATAAGCCTTTAAAATTAGCACTTTTGATTATTCATGTTCGTGTCCCATAGACTTTAACGGTGTTCGCGTGTTCGAACGAACTTTTTTCCTGTTCGCATGTTCTGGTGCGAACCAAACAGGGGGGTGTTCGGCTCATCCCTACCCAGGAGCTCTGCCACTGCTCATTCTGAACCTACACCCCCTTCCAGAGTTAAATATCCCCTAGTCACTCACAGTGTCACTATCACCACGCCTGGTGTTTGGACCCACTGTCCTCTCCTCGGGACTCAGGACCTCTGCCACTGCTCAATCTACCCAGGGCTACATATCCCCTAATCAATCACAGTGCCACTATTATCACCCCTCGTGCTTGGACCTACCTTCCTCTCCTAGGAGCCCAGGATCTCTGCCACTGTTTATCCCCCACCTATACAACCCTCCCAGGGCTACAATCCCCTATCCAACCCCTTTGCTGTTATCAGATCCCCTGGCTCTTGGACCCACCTGTCTCTCCTAAGAACCCAGGACCTCTGCCACTGCTTAACTCATACCAACAATCCTTCCAAGAGCTATGGTTCCCATAGTCAACCCCTGTGCCTCTATCACCACTCCTGGTACTTGGGCCTCTGACACTGCTCATCCTGTACCTATATTCCCTCCCAGAACTACACTTCCTGTAGCTAACCCCTGTACAAAATTCACCTTCTCTGCTCCCTGGACCACTTTCTTTTTATTCTAGGAGCCCAGGATTTCTGCCACTGCTCATTGCCTACCTATATCTCATTCCAGAGATACGATCCTCTATCCAACCCCTGTACTTCTATCACATCCTCTGGCTCTTGGAACCACCTGTCCTAGTAACCCAAGACCTCTGCCGCTGCTTAACCCTCAACAACAACCCTTCCCAGAGCTTTATTTCCCATAGTCAACCCCTGTGCCTCTATCACCACCCCTGGTCCTTGGAGCCAACTGTCTTTCCCAGGGGTCCAGGGACCTCTGACACTCCTCATCCTGTTCCCCTTTTCCCTTCCAAAGCTACACATCCTGTTGACAACCCCTGTGATGCTATTGCCACCTCTGGTCCCTGGACCACTTTTCTCTTCTAGGAGCCCAGGAACTCCGCCACTCCTCATCCCCTATCCATAGATACTTCCAGAGATACAATCCTCTATCCAACCCCTGCACTTCTATCACATCCTCAGGTCTCTGGACCTACCTTCCTGTGCAAAGGGCCAAGGACCATTGCCACTGCTCATCCTCTACTTATACCTCTTTCTGGAGATAAAATACTTTATAACCCCTATGCCTCTACCATCACCCCTGGTCCTTGGACCCAACTGTCTTTCCTCAGGGTTTAGGGCCTCTGAAACTGCTCATCCCATACCTATATTCCCTCCCAGAGCTATACATCCTGTAGCCAAACCCTGTGCTGCTATCACCACCTCTGGTCCTGGACCCACCTGTCTCTTCTAGAAGCACGGGATCACTTAAATCTAACCGGTTTACCATCTCCCATCTGCCCCAGTCAGTCTTCCTTGGAACCAAAGTTGGGAACTCTAGGCCCAGAGGGGGTACCTGGGTATCTTTTTGGATTGGGCACAGGTGGCAGAAGAGACATATTCTCTATCCACCCTGGGGAGGGACCTCTTCAGTGGCCACGGTTTCCCTTTATCCCTCTCTCTGGGATCTTTGTAGATTGGGAGAGGTAGGAGCATAGACATGTCTCTATCCACCCTGAGGAGGGGACGTTTAGTGGCCATGGTCTCCCTTCATTCCTCTCTCTGGGATCTTTGTGAATTGTGGACAGGTGGGAGCAGAGAAATGTACTCTATCCACCCTGGGGAGAGGACATTCAGTGGCCACGGTTTCCCTTCATCCCTCTCTCTGGGATCTTTATGGATTGAGGATAGAGATGGGCCCGATGTTAGAGTCGAACGTAAGTTTGACTCGAACATCGGGTGTTTGTTTAAATTAGATTAAACGAACATATGGGGCACTCACGGAATCGCAGTGCATTGATGGCTGCTGATTAGCCAAAGTATGCACCTGACCTGTATGCTTTAGCCAATCACAGCGCGATGTATAGTGAGAGCCAGGATTGGCCAAAGGCAGCGTGCCTTTGGCCAATCATGGCTTAGGGGTTAAGTCCACGCCAAACACTATATAATGCTCATCACGGGACACTTTTTTTTCTAATAAAGGAATTGTCAAAAACTTTCTTGTGGATTTTACTTTTTGACACTTTTTTGGTGAATGGGTAGGGGTACGATGTACCGATGACTTGTATGTAAACTGCGCTTAGGACAAGTCTATACGGCGAGAAACCACAGGTTGCTGCCCCCTTTACACAGAGTGCCCAATAAGGTACCCTGTCAAGCGTGTGTGAAAATAAAAAATGGGCTTGTATGGCGCTACCTGAAAACCTAAATAATTAGGTGTGTATCAGGATAGCCTTGTAAAGTACTTAAACCGTTACACTCTTATATATCTATATGTATTCATTAACATGGAGTCCATACCTCCTAAAGTGATAAATTTGGGGATGGAAGTTTGAAAGCCAATATAATTGTATCTGAATATCTGCCCAACAATGAGAGGTTTGCAATATAACAGTCACTACTAGGACTAAAGGCTACACCTCAACATGTGCACCTGCTCAAAAGATGTTCCTTATATTGCAAGACACCTCCGAATATAACCAGTTACATATCTGTAAGTATGATGTGCATCATGGAGTGGATATTGCTCATAGATCAATAAGGATATCGTATGCAATGCACCTTGGTTAAATAGCCTTAGACATAAACCATGTATACATCAACTTGTGGAGTAGAAATCGCATACATGCATAGCAGTTTATATTGTTAGGAGTTGCAGCCAGTACATCTCAACAGAATATATTAGTCCCATAAATTAAGTTAGGAGTTTCCAAAAGGTGACTTTGGTGCAGAGACAATTGCCTGGTGACTTTGGTGCTCCCCCTGATGGTTGTCTACTCACCAGCTCCCGGAACCCCTGCAGGGGTAATACGCCTGTAGTATGTTAGAATGGGACTCGCTGCTTGCTGCTTGTTGCGGTGGGTCACTTCAGTGTGACCAGATCCCCATCCCCTTTACAGGGGTAGTGCGCCTGTCATAAGGTGTAGATGAAAATCTCTGCTTCCTGCTGATTGCGATGAATGCCTCATATGTGTTCCGATTAGTGGAGGTGTTACGATCCCACATGTATCGAAACATAATGAGAAGAGCTTCCATAGCGTGATAAAGTAAAGCCACTTTATTTAGAAAACATGTATAACCAAATTAAAAAAAAATATAAAAAATAAATTATAAAAAGTAAAAAAAAAAAAATAAAAAATATATAAAAGAAATGTCCCAAAACCATGTGTGTTTTCTACCCAGTAGGTGACTGGGATAGGATACTGATAGTTCCTGACAGAAAGGCAAAGTTTTAAAAGTCACTCTTGCAGAGCAAAAAGCGAGATGGGGGGTAATCCAGCCAGATGCTGATACAGCGTTCCTCCCTCTCGTGTGCCCGTAGGTGACGTGAAGAGCGTGATGCCGTTGTGCGCGCTTCGTCACATGACGTCCTTAGCAATGGTACCACGCTCCTACTTGTTGTGAAGTTTATAGGGAGAGAGCGTCCATGTTAAGCCCGCCCCTCGGAATACGAGTGAGGATTTACATATTTATCTACTGCGGGGCTGCTGCTCACATAGTTTATTTCAAAACGGATTCCTTTTTAGCCAAATTAGGAATTTTATGCAGCTAGTATGCTCTTCCCTTTTTAACAGAGATTATTAAAATAAGATAAAATGAAAATCCCACGCCTTTTTTTTTGGCGCGGGGTTCCCCTTAAAATCCATACCAGACCTGAAGGGTCTGGTATGGAATTTAGGGGGAACCCCACGTCATTTTTTTTTTAAATTTTGGCCGGGGTTCCCCTTAATATCCATACCAGACCTGAAGGGCCTTGTATTGATAAAATGAAAATCCCACGCCTTTTTTTTTGGCGCGGGGTTTCCCTTAAAATCCATACCAGACCTGAAGGGTCTGGTATGGAATTTAGGGGGACTCCCATGTCATTTTTTTTTAAATTTTGGTTCGGGGTTGCCCTGTGGGGAATTCCCATGCTGTTTTTATCAATGAACTTCTATGTGTATTGTCGGCAATGCAATAGCCGCGGGTAGTTTTAAATGGGTTTTTTCCTTTGAAATGTCATTTTGCTGTCAGACTGTTCTAAACACGGGAAACATGCGCCCCTTTACAGGCATACTATAGACACCCCCCAGGTACGAAATTTAAAGGGATATTACACTTTTATTATTTGACTTTAAGCATTATTAAAATCACTGCTCCTGAAAAAATGGCTGTTTTTAAAACTTTTTTGCATTGATCCATGTCCCCTGGGGCAGGACCCGGGTCCCCAAACACTTTTTATGACAATAACTTGCCTATAAGCCTTTAAAATTAGCACTTTTGATTATTCATGTTCCTGTCCCATAGACTTTAACAGTGTTTGCGTGATAAATGTGCCGTGTGCCCTATGTGGTATAGGTAAAGATGATAAACAACTGTTATAATAAATCACCGTGATAAGAACTAAATTAAATCTGTGTAGTGGGCTAATTTGCCCCATAAACCCAGAATAAAAAGGAGGGAGGAAGGGAGGGAAAAACAAAGAGAAAAGGGAAGGGGAGGTAGAATGGGAGGGAGCGAGGCATATATATCTCCCCCAAACAATTTTAAAGTATTCTAGCCTATGTTATAGAGTACCCCACCTCCCCCTTAGTGGTGCATCAACATTGCACCCATACCACTTAGACCTATGTCCCCAGATGGCACAAGTATATGTATTACATAAAATCTAAGAGGGAGGGGCCCTCATGGATTGGCTATAAAGCAGTTGAGATCTATATCTAAGTTGAGGCCCCTGGGGGCCAGGGACCTCAGCCTATATATCCAGGCTGTCTCATTCTGTGAAATAAGGGTAGTTTTATTACTTCCCCTCCAGTGTGCTTTGATGGAATGGATACCATAGAAGATTAAACCAGATGGATCTCTATTGTGCGCCTGATCAAAATGGCGTGACAAGTTATGTTTAGGGAATCCTTTTCTTATGTTCTTAATATGTTTGCGTATTCGTACGTATAGGGACCTGGTGGTTCTACCCACGTACTGAAGGTGGCACGGGCACTCTATGACATATGTCACATGAGTACTGTGACACGTAATTAGATTTCTGATCTTATATTCTTTCTGATCTACCTTTGATTTAAAGGTTTCTCTTCTGCGGGGTGTCTTCTTGCTAACCCTACAAGGTAAGCATTGTTGGCACTTATAGAAACCTTTTAAATTTGGAAAGATCTCTATTTGCTTAGGGGGATTGATGACATTGTGGACCAGATGATCACAGAGGTTAGGGGCTTTTCTGTAAATAAAGTTTGGTTTGTTCGGCAGAATCTTAGCCAGCACTCTGTCTTCCTTAAGAATAGGCCAGTATTTCCTAAAAATCTGCTGTAGGTTTTTATATTGGCTGTTGAATCCTGTTATGAATGCTGTATCCATTGGTTTGTCCTTTCTTGTATTTTTTCTAAACAGGTGATTTCTATCCATTCTTGCTACGTCAGCTTTTAATTGTACCAGCCTATCCTTATTGTAGCCTTTTTCATAAAATTGTTCAATCAGCCTGTCTGCTTGTACCAGGAAGTTCTCAGTGGTGTCACAATTCCTCCGCAATCTTAATAGCTGTCCTTTTGGAATGTTTCCTTTCCATTGGGGGTGATGGCAACTGGTGGAAGGTATATATCCATTTTTATCAGTAGCCTTGAAATAGGTTTTTGTGTGTAATCTATCTCCGTTCTTGAAGATCTCTAAATCTAAATACTCAATATGTTGGTAATTCCATTTTCCAGTGAAGGTGAGTCCATATTTGTTGGTGTTGAGATTATTTAGAAATCGTTCAAATTCCTCAGGTGTCCCTTCCCAAATTACAATCAGGTCATCGATATATCTCCGATAGAACTTGAGGTGAGGAATTTATCTTGCATATAAATACTCCTCCTCCCACATATTCATAAGCAGATTCTCTACGCTCGGTGCGTAGCGTGCCCCCATTGCGACTCCTTTCTGTTGGACATAATAGTTGTTATTATGCCAGAAATAGTTACAGCTCATCGCGAGCTCTAAGCCCTCCAATATGTAGTCAATCTGTGATTGTCTCATCCCAGTGTGTTCATGTAGTGCCTTCTCCACACCTAGTAGGCCATCTTTTTGCACAATACTGGTGTAGAGAGAATTGACATCGATTGTGGCAAGTATATAGTTTTGAACTCCATTTATTTCCCGTAGATCTTGTAAGAGTTGGGAGCTGTCGCATAGATAGGATTTACCTTTACAAACCAATGGTTTTAGAAACGTATCCAAATACTCGCCCAGTCTCGAGAAGATGGAATTTATCCCGCTGACAATAGGTCTCCCGGGAGGCTTATCCAGCCTTTTGTGGATCTTAGGAGTGTAATAGATTACTGGGGTCTTTGTAGAGTTGGACACCAGGTATTCAGCTTCTTGGGTATTAAGTATTCCGCTGTCCTTACCTTTTTGTACGAAGGCCTTGAGTTTTCTCTCATACCTCTTCTTAGGATTCCCTTTTAGTTTCTTGTATGTGTTCTCTACTTGTAACAGATTATTCATTTCCTCCTCATAATCTTCCTTATTAAGGATCACCAGTCCTCCCCCCTTATCTGCTGGTCGTATAACCACCTCATTTTTCTTGCTTAGTGCCTTAATGGTTTTCCAGACCTTTTTGGCTTTGTGATTGTAGTTAATGTCCAATTTCCTTAGGTCCTCTTCTACCATTTTTTCAAATGCTGCCATACATTGGTTGCCTGGGGTATTTGGAGTAAAGACAGATTTATTCTTGAGTTGGGTATGTACATAGAGCGATTCCACACTTGACCGTGTACCTTCATTTAGGGCAAAATGTTTTTTAAGATTAAGCTTTCTCATAAACTTTTTGAGGTCTATGTATGTTTGAAATTTGTCCAAAGATTTCTCTGGAGCATACTTCAGCCCTAAATCCAGGATCTTCATTTCCTCCTCTGTAAACTGGATCTTACTGAGATTGTATATTCCCTTTCCTAGTACTCCCTTCTTCTTTTTCTTCTTCCCCCTCTGGTCCCTCTGGTCTGTTTCCTCTTTCAATGGGTCTCTGGGTTGGTCCTATATTCCCTTCGTATTGGTTGTCCCTCTCTCTTCGGGGGTATCCGTAAGCTCTCTGTTCTTGATGTTCTACATGATAGTGGTCTTCCCTTGGATTTCAGCAGATAAGGGGGGAGGACTGGTGATCCTTAATGAGGAAGATTATGAGGAGGAAATGAATAATCTGTTACAAGTAGAGAACACATACAAGAAACTAAAAGGGAATCCTAAGAAGAGGTATGAGAGAAAACTCAAGGCCTTTGTACAAAAAGGTAAGGACAGCGGAATACTTAATACCCAAGAAGCTGAATACCTGGTGTCCAACTCTACAAAGACCCCAGTAATCTATTACACTCCTAAGATCCACAAAAGGCTGGATAAGCCTCCCGGGAGACCTATTGTCAGCGGGATAAATTCCATCTTCTCGAGACTGGGCGAGTATTTGGATACGTTTCTAAAACCATTGGTTTGTAAAGGTAAATCCTATCTACGCGACAGCTCACAACTCTTACAAGATCTATGGGAAATAAATGGAGTTCAAAACTATATACTTGCCACAATCGATGTCAATTCTCTCTACACCAGTATTGTGCAAAAAGATGGCCTACTAGGTGTGGAGAAAGCACTACATGAACACACTGGGATGAGACAATCTCAGATTGACTACATATTGGAGGGCTTAGAGCTTGCGATAAGCTGTAGCTATTTCTGGCATAATAACAACTATTATGTCCAACAGAAAGGAGTCGCAATGGGGGCACGCTACGCACTGAGCGTAGCGAATCTGCTTATGAATATGTGGGAGGAGGAGTATTTATATGCAAGAAACATTCCTCACCTCAAGTTCTATCGGAGATATATCGATGACCTGATTGTAATTTGGGAAGGGACACATGAGGAATTTGAACGATTTCTAAATAATCTCAACACCAACAAATATGGCCTCACCTTCACTGGAAAATGGAATTACCAACATATTGAGTATTTAGATTTAGAGATCTTCAAGAACGGAGATAGATTACACACAAAAACCTATTTCAAGGCTACCGATAAAAATGGATATATACCTTCCACCAGTTGCCATCACCCCCAATGGAAAGGAAACATTCCAAAAGGACAGCTATTAAGATTGCGGAGGAATTGTGACACCACTGAGGACTTCCTGGTACAAGCAGACAGGCTGATTGAACAATTTTATGAAAAAGGCTACAATAAGGATAGGCTGGTACAATTAAAAGCTGATGTAGCAAGTATGGATAGAAATTACCTGTTTAGAAAAAATACAAGAAAGGACAAACCAATGGATACAGCATTCATAACAGGATTCAACAGCCAATATAAAAACCTACAGCAGATTTTTAGGAAATACTGGCCTATCCTTAAGGAAGACAGAGTGCTGGCTAAGATTCTGCCAAACAAACCAAACTTTATTTACAGAAGAGCCCCTAACCTCTGTGATCATCTGGTCCACAATGTCATCAATCCCCCTAAGCAAATAGAGATCTTTCCAAATTTAAAAGGTTTCTATAAGTGCCAAAAATGCTTACCTTGTAGAGTTAGCAAGAAGACACCCCGCAGAAGAGAAACCTTTAAATCAAAGGTAGACTAGAAAGAATATAAAATCAGAAATCTGATTACGTGTCACAGTACTCATGTGACATATGTCATAGAGTGCCCGTGCCACCTTCAGTACGTGGGTAGAACCACCAGGCCCCTATACGTACGAATACGCAAACATATTAAGAACATAAGAAAAGGATTCCCTAAACATAACTTGTCACGCCATTTTGATCAGGTGCACAATAGAGATCCATCTGGTTTAATCTTCTATGGTATCCATTCCATCAAAGCACACTGGAGGGGAAGTAATAAAACTACCCTTATTTCACAGAATGAGACAGCCTGGATATATAGGCTGAGGTCCCTGGCCCCCAGGGGCCTCAACTTAGATATAGATCTCAACTGCTTTATAGCCAATCCATGAGGGCCCCTCCCTCTTAGATTTTATGTAATACATATACTTGTGCCATCTGGGGACATAGGTCTAAGTGGTATGGGTTCAATGTTGATGCACCACTAAGAGGGAGGTGGGGTACTCTATAACATAGGCTAGAATACTTTAAAATTGTTTGGGGGAGATAAATATGCCTCGCTCCCTCCCATTCTACCTCCCCTTCCCTTTTCTCTTTGTTTTTCCCTCCCTTCCTCCCTCCTTTTTATTCTGGGTTTATGGGGCAAATTAGCACAGATTTAATTTAGTTCTTATCACAGTGATTTATTATAACAGTTGTTTATCATCTTTACCTATACCACATAGGGCACATGGCACATTTATACAAGGGCCCTCTCTATAGGTGTTTTTATAATACTAGTATAATTAATGGGTACACACCCCATACATATGAGGGTACTATATTCAATTTTATTTAATTGTATCTACTTAAATGTCACTGGGTTGTTCAAAATGAGGTTGCTTATTGCAAACACTAGCACATGCAATCAGTGTTTATAACACTTTTTTACATACACATAGATAACGTCACGTAGTAATATCCGAATAGGATATTACTGGAGATCCCACTATTAAATATAGGTGTTTTTTTTTTTTACACTTTATTTATTTTTAAACATAGGACAAGCTCGAGAACACAAAAAACAATAAGAGAATCTCAAACATTACCATTTTTAGGCATACTTAAAACACAATTTCATATCATCTAACAGTAAGTTGAGTCTATGTCAATAATAACTCATACTCAACCATTACCCTGCCTCCTTTATAGTCTCGAGCCGGTCCCAGTCATTTTTATACCCCTATATAAAACAAAAACAGACACACACAAAAAAAAAGGGGGAGAGCCAATCCATGGAAATATCTCTCAAGGGCCTTTGCATCCTACAAAAGAGAATCCAGGTAGATCCGGGTATCTTCCTTAGATAGCTACTTTAACCATTTTCGTTACCCTCATGGAGGGTCCTTCCCTCTTCCGAGGCCAGGAAAGAGTTCCAAGGAGACCAGGTCTCGGAATATCTTTCCTGTTGATTTCGCACAGAAAGAACCAGCTCTTCCAATTTATTAATCTCTCTCACTTTACGCAGCCACATCTCTATCGTCGGTGGTGACGTCGATCTGCACGTCAAGGGAACACAAGCCTTAGCGGCATCTAATAGATGTCGTATCACGGATTTCTTATATACCTTTTCTGATATCTGAGACCCATGAAGGAGGAAAAAGACTGGGTCTTCCGGTATCCTATAGTTAGTGACAGTCTGGAGGATATGTCTGATCTCTGCCCAAAAATTCTTTAACTTAGGACAATCCCAAAAAATATGCAACAACGTACCTCTATCCACATGACATCTCCAGCAAAGGTCTGAAGAGTTGGGAAAAAACGTCTTCAATCTCTCTGGTGTGCTGTACCATCGAGTCAAGATTTTAAAATTAGTCTCCTGGGTTTTCACACAAATAGAAGATTTGTGTGTAAACCTAATAATTTGTCGCAACTCCTTTGTACTAAAGTCCCTTCCCAACTCTCGTTCCCAATCCCGGATACATTTCAAGGAGTCGATTTCTCTCGATATATTTAATATCTCATAATTCGCTGATAGAATATGCGATTTTGCTCCCCTATCTGAACACATCTTCTCAAAACTACCAAGAGGCCTTTCAAACTTCCTTGGGTCTGAGAGGGAGCCAAGAAAGTGGGTAATCTGGAGAGCACTCCAGAATCTAAGTCTAAATAACTCCATCATCTCTGTAACTGTTAACCAAGTTCCTCCTTTTATATAAGTAGACACTTGTGTACCCCCCATATTTGTTAAATGTTTAAACGCTTTATCTTCGTTCCCAGGGGGAAACAGGGGGTTCCCAATTATTGGGTATAAGGGGGATGTCTCGGGTATTACGCCAACAGTAGGAAACGTAGTCGCACAGATTTTAAGAGTATTTCCTATAAGGGGATGTTTAATAAGCTCTTTGGGGGCATATGCCAAACACCAGGGAACTCTTCCTATTAAGACAGGCGACTGGGCATATTCTATCTGTACCCAAAGTTTAAAATCTCTATGTCTGTTCCAGTCCACTACTCTGCTAAGATGTATAGCCCGATGATATCTGCGTATGTCTGGCACCGCCAATCCCCCCTGTTTCTTCGGGAGAGTTAATTGATTGCGACATAGTCGTGGTTGCTTACCCACCCATATAAAATCAAAAACCAACTTCTGGCACTGTTTAAAATAAGTAGCTGGGATCCGTATTGGTAGTGCTTGTAAAAGATAAAGAAATTTGGGGAGAACACTCATCTTAACCACTTCCCGACCACTGCACGACGATGTACGTCCTAAGTTTGAAGGGGTATATCGTTGTTATGGCAGCAGCTTGCTGCCATAACCCCGGTATCCCCGTTTTCGTGTGGCGGCCGGCTTTCAGATAAAAGTGGTCCCTGCGGCGGATTTGCCACGAGATCACTTTTATCGGTGGCGGGAGAGGGCCCCCCCCTCCTGCCACGATCCGGTGCCCTCCGCCGCTTACCAGAGCCGTCGGTAGCGGCGGAGGCGATCGCGTCCTGTGCCGTGGTGTGTCTGGAGACAAGTGAGGCCAAGATGGCGCTCACTCGTTTCCATGACACTGCTGGGTGGAAGCGACGTCAAAACGTCACTTCCGTCCACGCCTCTTAAAGGCATATTTTTTCAAATGTCATTTTTCTTAAACTCTTTTTTTTTTTTGCATTTTAGTGTAAATATGAGATCTGAGGTCTTTTTGACCCCAGATCTCATATTTAAGAGGTCCTGCCATGCTTTTTTCTATTACAAGGGATGTTTACATTCCTTGTAATAGAAATAAAAGTGACACATTTTTTTTAAACAGTGTAAAAATAAATAAAATATAGTAAAATAAATAATAAAAATAAAAAAAAAAAATTTTTTAACCCCCCCTGTCCCGACAAGCTCGCGCGCAGAAGCGAACGCATACGCGAGTAGCGCCCTCATATGAAAACGGTGGTCAAACCACACATGTGAGGTATCGCCGCGACCGGTAGAGCAAGAGCAATAATTCTAGCTGTAGACCTCCTCTGTAGTGCAAAATATGCAACCTGTAGAATTTTTTAAACGTCGCCTATGGAGTTTTTTGAGGGTAAAAGTTTGACGCCATTCCACGAGCGGGCGCAATTTTCAAGCATGACATGTTGGGTATCAATTTACTTGGCATAACATTATATTTCACAATATAAAAAAAAAATTGGCATAACTTTACTGTTGTTTTATTTTTTTATTCAAAAAAGTGAATTTTTTCCAAAAAAAGTGCGCTTATAAGACCGCTGCGCAAATACGGTGCAAAAAAAAAGTATTGCAATGACCGCCATTGTATTCTCTAGGGTGTTAGAAGAAAAACCATATATAATGTTTGGGGGTTCTAAGTAATTTTCTAGCAGAAAAACCTGTTTTAAACATGTAAACACCTAAAATCTAAAACGAGGCTGGTCTTAAAGTGGTTAACAATGTTACAGCGTCCTATCCATGAGTGTAAACCCAATTTCCATTTATCTAGTAATGTCTTCACTCTTTGCAGCAATGGGGGGAAATTTAACCCAAAGATCTTATCAATATTGGGCACCAACAGCGTGCCCAAATATGTAAGTGCATTATCCGTCCACTTGAATTTAAACATTTTTTTAAATTGTTCAATTGACGTTTGGGGGAAATTAACCCCCATTGCCTCTGATTTAGTAAAATTAATACGAAGATTGTATAATTGGCTGTATTTCTCAAACTCCTTCATTAAGTTAGGGATCGTAACTAGGGGGTTCGTCAAGGAAAACATCATATCATCCGTGTAGGCCGAGATCTTGTATTGTGCTTCTCCTACCTTTACTCCTGTAATATCTTGATTGGAACGTACAGTGCAGAGAAATGGTTCCAACGACAGGGCAAAAAGGAGTGGTGAAAGGGGGCATCCCTGACGTGTCCCATTTGCGATCTGGAAGGTTTCTGATAGTACTCCATTTGCCCGGACACGAGCTGTCAGGCAAGAATAGCTAGAAGCAATCCATTGCAGCATTTTATTCCTAAAACCTCCATATCGCAAAACTGATAACATAAAATTCCAATTTACCCGGTCGAAGGCCTTCTCTGCATCTGTGTTCAAAAACACACATTGGATCTGAGAATTTTTCACTACATGAAGAAGATTAAGCACTTTTGTTGTATTATCTTTTGCTTCGCGTGTTGGAACGAATCCCACTTGGTCCAGATGTATCAAATTTGGAATGTATTGTTGAATTCTATTAGCCAAAATTTTTGTGAAAAGCTTAAAATCTACATTAAGTAAAGAGATTTGGCGGTAGCTACCACTGGAAGTCGGATCTTTTCCCTCTTTCGGTATTACCGAAATGTGTGCTAACATTGTATCTCTTATGAATGTTGCTGATGATCCAAGAGCGTTAAATAATTTGAGCATATATGAGGCTAATGAGGGGAGCAAGGTTTTGTAATATTGGGCTGTCAGCCCATCAGTGCCCGGAGCTTTCTTCAATTTGGTTATCTTTACTGCTCTCTGAAGTTCTTCCATTGTAATAGGTTTTTCCATGTCATCTCTATCTGTCTCTGCCAGCCGAGGCATTAATGACCGAGACAGATACAAATCTATTTGGGCTTGGGAAGGTGACCTAGTCTGTAGGTTATATAATGACTTATAATATTCCTGGAATTCCCCCACTATGTCATATGGCTTTGTGATCCTATCTTTATTAGCTGAGAGAAGATGAGGTATATAATTCATCCGTTTCTGTTCTCGTAGTGTTCTGGCTAGGAAGCTTCCACATTTGTCGCCAGACTCATACGAGAATTTCCTGCAAACCTGTAATGCCGCTTTGGCCCTGTAATACAGAAGGTCTGAGATTTGTGTTCTCCTGACATGGAGCTCCCTCCCCAACGACGGTGACATAGTCCGTTTATGACAGGTTTCTAGCTTAGCTAATTCTTCTAGTAATAGTTTTAATTGTTCCCCTCGCTTTTGTTTAATCCTAGCCCCATGTTTGATCAAAACTCCTCTAATGACTGCTTTATGCGCCTCCCATATAATTCCTGGATCGCAATCTGGGGTGTCGTTAGTAGAAAAATAGAAATCAAGTTCTTTAATTACATCTTCTAAAACTTCTTGGTCCTGTAAGAGACTTTCATTCAGTCTCCACTGAGTTGATCTCCTATTCCGAGTATCCTGTAAGTAGGGATGAGCTTCGAGTTCGAGTCGAACTCATGTTCTACTCGAACATTGGCTGTTCGCAAGTTCGCCGAACAGCGAACAATTTGGGGTGTTCGCGGCAAATTCGAATGCCGCGGAACACCCTTTAAAAGTCTATGGGAGAAATCAAAAGTGCTAATTTTAAAGGCTTATATGCAAGTTATTGTCATAAAAAGTGTTTGGGGACCCGGGTCCTGCCCCAGGGGACATGGATCAATGCAAAAAAAAGTTTTAAAAACGGACGTTTTTTCAGGAGCAGTGATTTTATTAATGCTTAAAGTCAAACAATAAAAGTGTAATATCCCTTTAAATTTCGTACCTGGGGGGTGTCTATAGTATGCCTGTAAAGGGGCGCATGTTTCCTGTGTTTAGAACAGTCTGACAGCAAAATGACATTTGGAAGGAAAAAACTCATTTAAAACTACCCGCGGCTATTGCATTGCCGACAATACACATAGAAGTTCATTGATAAAAACGGCATGGGAATTCCCCACAGGGGAACCCCGAACCAAAAAAAAAAAAAAAAAATGATGTGGGGGTCCCCCTAAATTCCATACAAGGCCCTTCAGGTCTGGTATGGATATTAAGGGGAACCCCAGCCAAAATTTTAAAAAAAAATTGACGTGGGGTTCCCCCTAAATTCCATACCAGACCCTTCAGGTCTGGTATGGATTTTAAGGGGAACCCCGCGCCAAAAAAAAAAAAAAAAACGGCGTGGGGTCCCCCTAAAAATCCATACCAGACCCTTATCCGAGCACGCAACCTGGCAGGCCGCAGGAAAAGAGGGGGGGACGAGAGTGCGCCCCCTCCTGAACCGTACCAGGCCACATGCCCTCAACATTGGGAGGGTGCTTTGGGGTAGACCCCCAAAACACCTTGTCCCCATGTTGATGAGGACAAGGGCCTCATCCTCACAACAGTGGCCGGTGGTTGTGGGGGTCTGCGGGCGGGGGGCTTATCGGAATCTGGAAGCCCCCTTTAACAAGGGGACCCCCAGATCCCGCCCCCCCCCTGTGTGAAATGGTAAGGGGGTACTTACCCCTACCATTTCACTAAAAAACTGTCAAAAATGTTAAAAATGACAAGAGACAGTTTTTGACAATTCCTTTATTTAAATGCTTCTTCTTTCTTCCTTCATCTTCTTCTTCTTCTGGTTCTTCTGGCTCTTCTGGTTCTTCCTCCGGCGTTCTCGTCCAGCATCTTCTCCGCGGCGTCTTCTATCTTCTTCTCCTCGGGCCGCTCCGCACCCATGGCATGAGGGGGGAGGCTCCCGCTCTTCTCTTCATCTTCTTCTCTTCTTCATCTTCTTCTTCATCTTCTTCTTCATCTCTTCTTCCTTCTTCTCTTCTTCATGTCTTCTGCGGGCCGCTCCGCAGCCATGCTGGCATGGAGGGAGGCTCCCGCTGTGTGACGGCGTCTCTTCGTCTGACGGTTCTTAAATAACGGGGGGCGGGGCCATCCGGTGACCCCGCCCCCCTCTGACGCACGGTGACATGACGGGACTTCCCTGTGACGTCACGGGGAATGTCACAGGAAGTCCCGTCATGTCACCGTGCGTCAGAGGGGGGCGGGGTCACCGGGTGGCCCCGCCCCCCGTTATTTAAGAACCGTCAGACGAAGAGACGCCGTCACACAGCGGGAGCCTCCCTCCATGCCAGCATGGCTGCGGAGCGGCCTGCAGAAGACATGAAGAAGAGAAGAAGGAAGAAGAGATGAAGAAGAAGATGAAGAAGAAGATGAAGAAGAGAAGAAGATGAAGAGAAGAGCGGGAGCCTCCCCCCTCATGCCATGGGTGCGGAGCGGCCCGAGGAGAAGAAGATAGAAGACGCCGCGGAGAAGATGCTGGACGAGAACGCCGGAGGAAGAACCAGAAGAGCCAGAAGAACCAGAAGAAGAAGAAGATGAAGGAAGAAAGAAGAAGCATTTAAATAAAGGAATTGTCAAAAACTGTCTCTTGTCATTTTTAACATTTTTGACAGTTTTTTAGTGAAATGGTAGGGGTAAGTACCCCCTTACCATTTCACACAGGGGGGGGCCGGGATCTGGGGGTCCCCTTGTTAAAGGGGGCTTCCAGATTCCGATAAGCCCCCCGCCCGCAGACCCCCACAACCACCGGCCACTGTTGTGAGGATGAGGCCCTTGTCCTCATCAACATGGGGACAAGGTGTTTTGGGGGGCTACCCCAAAGCACCCTCCCAATGTTGAGGGCATGTGGCCTGGTACGGTTCAGGAGGGGGGGGCCGCACTCTCGTCCCCCCCTCTTTTCCTGCGGCCTGCCAGGTTGCGTGCTCGGATAAGGGTCTGGTATGGATTTTTAGGGGGACCCCACGCCGTTTTTTTTTTTTTTTTTTTTGGCGCGGGGTTCCCCTTAAAATCCATACCAGACCTGAAGGGTCTGGTATGGAATTTAGGGGGAACCCCACGTCAATTTTTTTTTAAAATTTTGGCTGGGGTTCCCCTTAATATCCATACCAGACCTGAAGGGCCTTGTATGGAATTTAGGGGGACCCCCACATCATTTTTTTTTGGTTCGGGGTTCCCCTGTGGGGAATTCCCATGCCGTTTTTATCAATGAACTTCTATGTGTATTGTCGGCAATGCAATAGCCGCGGTAGTTTTAAATGTGTTTTTTCCTTCAAAATGTCATTTTGCTGTCAGACTGTTCTAAACACGGGAAACATGCGCCCCTTTACAGGCATACTATAGACACCCCCAGGTATGAAATTTAAAGGGATATTACACTTTTATTGTTTGACTTTAAGCATTATTAAAATCACTGCTCCTGAAAAAACGGCCGTTTTTTAAAACTTTTTTTTGCATTGATCCATGTCCCCTGGGGCAGGACCCGGGTCCCCAAACACTTTTATTGACAATAACTTGCATATTAGCCTTTAAAATTAGCACTTTTGATTATTCATGTTCGTGTCCCATAGACTTTAACGGTGTTCGCGTGTTCGAACAAATTTTTTTCCTGTTCGCATGTTCTGGTGCGAACCGAACAGGGGGGTGTTCGGCTCATCCCTACCTGTAAGTCATATATCATAAAAATAGGTGCGTGGTCTGACCAAGTAATCAAACCAATATTGACCTCACGTACTGAGTGGAGTTGGGCATGTGGGACGAGAAAATAATCTATGCGAGAATAAGATTTATGGGGCGATAAAAAAAAGGTGCAATCTTTTTCTGTGGGGTGGAATAAATGCCATATATCAATCAATTGACTTTTGTGTAAGGTTTTAGCTATGCGATTACGAGCATTATAAGGGATTGATGATACCCCAGAGGAGGTATCTTCGGCTGGGTTCAATGAAACATTTAAGTCTCCCCCAATGATCAGCTGACCCTCTGTAAATTTAATCAGTTGCTTAAGCGCCTTACCCAAGAAAATCTCTTGGTGTTCATTGGGGGCATACAACGTTGCCAATGTGATACAAACATCACCTACCCTGCCCTTTACAAACAAGAAACGTCCTTCAGGGTCGTTAATAATATCCGTAAAGAACCAAGGTAGTCTATTTGAAAGGAGAATAGAGACTCCCTTCGATTTTGCATTTTGATTTGCAGCATGATAGACTGACGGAAATGCCCGACTTTTTAAAGTAGGTACTTTATCCTGTCTAAAGTGGGTCTCCTGTATAAATACCACGTCTGATCCATAACGCTGCAAGTCATGTAAAAGTATCCGCCTTTTTTTCTGGGGTGTTCAGGCACTTGGTATTCAATGATATGATTTTTAAAGTCTCCATGGAATGGCTCTAAAAAAAAAAAAAAAGAAACACGACGAAAAAAAAAGCAATATATTGCTAAATAAACGCTCGCCGCTTAAATTCGGTATCTGAGAGTCAGTTTATCTGGGGTTGTGGCCAGAGATGTCGGATGAAAAGCTCCAGGGCCATCTCTCCTCTTAGTAGTCAGGCGTTTTTAAGGACCAAGGCTAACCAACAATGGGGGGGAAAAAAAAAGGGGGGGGGGGAAGGCAGCTTCCTAAATTCCCTAATTAAGGTAATTAACACCTAGCAGCTAACTTAGCTGCCTATTCTGTTTCAGCCCATCCTAGAAGTATAACTCTAGATATAACAAACAAAAAAATATATATATATATATTATGAGAGGGGAAGACACAAGGGGAAGGATCTGTATTTTAAGAACTTCACCTTAAACCCCACAATTCTGCTCATATATATAAAACTCCTTCTAGGAAAGGGAAAGAGATATATAATCAAAAAAAAAAAAAAAAAAAAACCCCAACAAAACAAAAAATAAATAAATTTTGGTTTATGATGGTAATCAAAGGGAGGGGTAAGAAGTTCAAATTAGGGAGAGAGAGGAGAGGAGAGGAGACCCAACCCTCCCCCTCCCCCTCCCCTCTGTCCCCCCCATGAAACACCAAGCCTCCACCCCCCTCTCAATAAATATTTAACATGTGGCAACCAACGTGCCTTTTTAATTGTGCTGATTTAATTGTCAGTCAAATATCACCTACTGTATCTCTGAACAGACCCAACCATTCTTAATAAAAAAAAAAAAAGAAAAAAAGTTAAATAAATTACTATGTAAAAATAAGACACATAGCCCAAACGTAGGCTCTCAAAGGTCATTTACCTTCCCTCCTTCTACCATTCTATCCCCCTCCTTTCCTTCTTCCCTCCCTCTCTCCCCCTCCCGTCCCTCAAGCCAAAAAACCTGAAGATACAGTCAAGACAAAACAAGGGGAAAAAAAAAAAAAAAAAACAGAAACCGGTGGGGGGGGGGGGATTTAGGGGGTGCAAAGGGGGACTAATATTCCTACACTTCACTTCATATCATATTTTAACTATCCCTATTTATAAGGCTCCTACATGGGAGGGAAACAAAATGTATAATATATATCTATTACGGCACCAACAAATAAAGAATAAGTAAATCAATAAATTAATAAATAAGGAGTGAAAATTAAGTGACCAAAAAAAAAAAAGAAAAATTATAACGTTTGTGAACATAGTCATTATCAGAGGGCGGGAAGGGGGGGGGGGTAAAAGGAGGAGAAGAGAGAGGGAACTCCCCCCCTCCCCCCCTCTCCCCCCCCCCCTCCCCCCCTCTCCCCCCCTCTCCCCCCCCTACCCATATGGACTGCCAAAACTACAACCACCTCTCAACAATAACGTGTGGCAATCAACGTGCCTGTGCTAATATAATTGTCAATCAAGTGTCACGTGCTATATCTCTATACAATCTCAACCAAATCTCAGTGAGGAAAAGTAAACAAAAAATAAAAAAATAAAAAAAATAATACAGCACACAATCCAAAATGCCAACCTTCAAAGAGTCATTTTTCTTCCCTCCCCACACCCTTCTATCCCCTTCTTTCCCCATTTCCCTCCCCCCAGAACCATAAACCTGAAGATACAGCCAAAGCCAAAAAGATCTATATTCTATAATACGTAAGTACTCTTATATTATAGAAAAAAAAAGGGGAAAAATTCAAAAACAAAAATCTAATCTCCTATCTCTCTAAATAAATGTGGCTGTTATTATATTCTATCATACACTTAAGTTCAATTAGGATCCATTGATTCCCTTTATCTTTTACCTCATTGATCTACTTCATCTCAAATCTATCTCATCCACCCCCCTCTCCCCTTCAATTTATGCAATATTTATCAGTAGTCCCCCTCATCCTTTTAAGGTCCCCCTTGAGGTAATCGTTGGTTTCTTTGGGAGTCTATCCGGTGTCTTTGTCTGTTCAAAGAATCTAACCGCCCCCCATATGAGGAATATATGAAAGCCAATTGGGAATCTGAATAGGGGCGACATCTAAGAAAGTAAATAGTCCCGAGAGGTCTTCAGGTGCATAGACAGAAAATGAAGCTGCTTCTCTACGGAATCTCACCGCCAACGGGTAACCCCATCTATAGGTGCACCCCTGTTT